>RJWJ010012359.1:0-42178 GCA_004363605.1 Indri indri
TCAGGGTTTGAACCTGTGTCTAGGCTGACCCTGAAACATGTGTTTGTAACTGCTACGCTATGCCACGCCCTCTCATAAAAGTGGACTTAAACTTAATCATGCCTCCCGACC
The DNA here is from genome assembly GCA_004363605.1 of Indri indri. Classification (NCBI taxonomy): domain Eukaryota; kingdom Metazoa; phylum Chordata; class Mammalia; order Primates; family Indriidae; genus Indri; species Indri indri. Next base: position 112 of record RJWJ010012359.1, read on the forward strand.
ATGAAAGCAACTGGAATAAACAGACCCGACGTAGTTTAGCGGTCATGGTGATGCAAATGGCTGTGATGTTTGCAGTGTAGACATAACCCCCTTGGGTCTTCTCTCATTGAGTCCTGACCCACATATCTGAACGAAAGTCTTCTGCCCCTTCGGGGTCCAACAGGCCTGTTGCGAATCCCAGTTGTACCATTTTTCAGTTTGCTGGCCTCCGAGTAAGGCACTTCGCTCTGAACCTCAGTTTCCTCTTCTGTAAAATGGGGATGGTAAAACTCAGCTCGTCGTTTTGTCATGTAGATAAAGGTACCTCAATCAGTATCTGTGCTCAGTAAACGTTAGTTTAGTTTCCTTTCCCTTCTCCTTGCTTTTCTTCCTTCTCTCCCCATCTCAGAGTTTCCCTTGCTTGCAGGAGATTTGAATTTCGAATCTCGTCTTTCGTGGATGTTGCGTTTGAATTCATCCAGAAACAGGACTTCATCTTCCTCTGCAGAGGCGTCGCTTTCCCTGAGCGTGTCTCCTGCGAGGTGGATCACACATCTCACTCCCAGGGACTTCCGTTCTCTCTGGGCACTCCCTCATCCAGGGTAATTCAGGCCAACCTCCTTTGCATGCCTCAGATCTCTGAGCAGGGATTTTATTCCGGAGTCAGGGAAAAAAGACGAAAACACCAGGGAGATCCGAAAATGCAACGGATGTATGTTTCCCTGGCAGCTGTGAATCCGTTAGCGGGAACAGCGCACACACGCTGTTTAGGGGGACCAATGAGTATCCCATGGATGGTGTTAATGAGCATTGTGGGCAATGCTAATAATAATAATACTTATAATAATAATGTAAGAAAATGGTAGAATTCAAGCTAATAGGTGATACTTATCATCTCATTTAATCCTCACCACAATTCCATGAAGTGGGCACTGTTATTATTCCCATTTCATGGATTAGAAGGATGAGGCTCGCAGGGGTGATGGACTTGCTCGAGGTCACACAGTTAGCTGGTGGCAGAGCAGGACAGGAATCCATGCCATAAAAGTCCATGTCCTTTTGAGTATGTTAGGATATTTTGGTTGACACTGGCCTGGCCAAGACACCTCCCTGTCTCTTGTTTTGCTTTTGATTTGCGTCCGAGGAGATCCGTTTTGGCAAAGGCCGTGATTCGAAACAGGACTCTGGCATCTGCTCCCCAGTGTGCCCACAGGTATACATGTATTCCCTCACCCTGTCTCTTTCTCTCTTCATGGCAGCTGGAGGCATCTGTCCACCCACGTGGCTCCAGACATGTTAATGTTGGTGCTGTGACCCCAACATCAAAGGAGTAACCAAGGTGATCCTCCTCCTCCTCCCGCGCACCCAGCTTCATGCTTCGAGGTCAGATCCACTGTGACATCCGTAAGTGCTGAGACCTCCTGAATCTCAGAGGTAGGAAAGACCTCTGACGACCCCTGGGGTTCCAAGCCCTCAATCAAGGCTTCCCTGATGGGCTCCCTGACCTTGGCTTGAAGTAGGGGGTCCCCTGTAGCCTAGTGAGAGAGCTGAGATGCTGGGGCCCTGGCACCCACCAGCAAGGTGTCTCTGTGGCCTTTGATCTGGCACTTCTCACTTCCTCTCCTAAACAAGTTTTGAAAAAATAACTTAAATGAGGTGTAATTTACATACAAGAAAATGCACCATTAAAACATGCATTTCAATGTGTTTTGACAAAGGTATACATCTGTGTAGCCAATGCCACAATCAAGATATAGAACATTTTTATCACCCTAAAATGTTCCTGTGTCCCATCCCTGCCAGTCCTCTCCCAGCCCCTGTAAGCCACCAAGCTGCTTTCTGTGACTATGGATGAGATTTATTTTTTTCTAAAGTTCCATATTATGGAATCTTCTGTGTTTGGCTTCTTTTTTTGCTCAACATAATATTTTTGAGGCTCACCCTTGTCGTTGTATGTCCCAGTAGTTCAATTCATTTTTTGTCCACCTTTATTGAGGCGTAGTTTAAGTATCATATAACTTGCTCGTTCAATGATTTTTGGTAAACTTACCGTGTTGTGCAACCATCATCAGAGATCAGATTTAGAACATTTCCATTGGCCCAATAAGATCTGTCAAGCCCATTCACTGGGTTCATCCTCATCCCACCCCTAAGCCCAGCAACCACTCATCTGCTTTTCATCCCTGTAGGTTTCCCTTTTCTGGACATTTTGTATAAATGTGTTCTGATATGTCTGAGGCTTGTCCACGCCTCAGTATATATCACCCGTATGTTCCTTTCTATTGCTGAGTACATGCGATTGTGTGGCTATGCCACCCTTTGCTTACCCATCACCAAGACAGGAGATTTTAATTTGATCTGCGCTGCCTAACTGGGGTATAATGCCACGGGATAAATGTGGCTCATGTTTCTGGGACATAAGTATTACACAAAGATTTATTGAAAACGTAAATCATCCATTGGCGAAAATAATTTTTGGAACACTTACTCCGTGCCAGGCACTGGCTAAGCTTTGAAAATAATTAACTTGGAGTCATGCTTTGAGTACGTGGGGTGAGGGAGACATCGTCTCCTCCAGGTTTGTCTGACCCCAAAGCCCATCCCTTCCTTTCTACCCTCCGGGATGGTGTCAGCTTGACCCAGGAGCTAAAGCTCGCTTGAAACCTTCGTTGCCTTATTCCCAGTAGGGATTCTGGATCCACAGGGCCAGGGGAAAGGGTCGTTGTTGCTCAAGCAATGTTCCTCCAAGCAGCCCCCGGTCTACTTACAGAGCGTTGCAAGTTCCCGGGACAAAGGAGAGAGAAGGGAGGACATTCACAGCCACGCGTTGGAAACCACCTTGCAGATAAGTTTTGAAACTCACCAGCCCACAGCCCACCAGTCTGCCCTGTCCTGGTCTGTGCAGGAAGGTGTACTATTCTAGAATGCCAAAGCAGAAGGGGAAATTGGTGATGTAGCTCATTCACTTTTCGACCTCTGTGCCGGGAAGAAAGAGCTTGTCCCCATTTTAAGGGGCCCCAGAGAAGGTGATTTTTCACACCCCACTCTAGCCATTGGGACTAATGTTTTACAGCCTCCACCGTCAGGAACCTTTGTAGAGCCGAGTTAAATGACTTCATCTTGTGTTCCTGCAGACCTGGTATTGCAAGGAGGTTGGGGACTCCCCGGTGATTTGGACTCGTTCTTCTCTTCTCAGTTGTAGCCTTTTGTGATCATGTTTATAAACCTTGGCCAGGGTTCCTCGACCTTGCAGTCAAGTGGGGACTTCAGCGCGGTGCCTTTGGGCGCATTCTTCTCAGCGTAGGGGGCTGGGTACATCTCCAGCTCTGGACTCGTGCCCGAGTCCCAGGTGCTGAAAGCAAACTCTGAGGATGTGTTGAGAAGACCCCTGACTCTCTTGGCTCTGGTCTGCCAGTTGATGGAGGTAGCATAGCTGTCACCAAAAACAAAGGGTCCTGGGGCCCAGAGAGAGGGACGGGCTTCCCGGGGCCGCACAGTGCCGCAGGGGCAGAGCTGGGATCAGGGTTCCAGATTCCTGACTCCCTGTTCAGTGCTCCCTCTCAGCTGTCACCAAGCTGCTGAGTTTATCCTACTTTCTCCTGGGTCACTTTCTGCTGCTGTTGGGGGAATGGGGAGGTGGGTGAAGGGAGCCCCTCCTCCCGCACCGCCCCACTCTCTAAGGGCGTTCTGGGGTGGGGGCAAGGGAGGTGGAGGGTGCTGTGCCCAGGCCCAGCCCCCCAGTTCCTGGGCTGCCTTTCCTTTGGCCAAGAATTCTGGCCAGGCCTGGGCCTGGGGAGGGGGCCTGGGTGTGGTTTCCCCCTGGTGTGGTTGGCTTGTTTGTCTTCCAGGATGGGCCTGTGGGGTCTGTGTGGGGAAGGAGCTGGAAGCCAGGCGTGGGCTGCCAGTGTGTAGGCTGGCTGCTGCCAGGTAAGCCCGGGGTTGGGTGGAGGGGTGTCAGGGGAGGGAGGTTGCATTGAGCTTAGTTTCCCAGCCAAGGTTGTCTTCCCACCCAACACCCCCTCCCCAGGCCTGGGCCTGGCCAGAACACTTCTGCTCATGAGAAGGCGGCCCTGGAGCCAGGTGGCTGGAAGGCTTGTTCTGGTGGTCTTGGTGGGGGTGGGTCGGTGGGATGGAACCAAGACCACCATGGTTGCGTCCACCATGGGTGGGCTCATGGCAGAGATTTTAGCACGTTCCTTTGCTCAGCACAGACGTGGACCAAGCACCTTCTCCGAGCCAGAGGCTGGAGACCCAGCGGTGAGCACCAGAGACATGATCCTGTCCTCTCGGATCGTCATGTAAGAACATGCTTTATCATGGTCCCGGCGAGGGGTGGCTCCCGGTCCTGGGAGGGGTGTGTGCATGTGTGTGCGTGTCACGGGTGGTGGTGTGCAGAGGTCCTCTTAGTGTGAGTGTTGTAAAAGGACTTCAAGCCACCGAGGACTCTGACGGTTCCACCCACTCAAACCCTTGTCCCTTCCCTGCTCATGACGCCCTGGGGCTTGCTTTGGTTCCCTTTACTGCTTCCCGCCCCCCCACCCTGGTGCTGAGCTGGCCCTGCTCTGGTGGGGCATTCTCAGCTTTCATCTCTTCCTCGCCATTCCTAAGTTTCTTTCACACATCTTCAGTGTCTAAAGCCCTCAGGCCCACGTGGTGTGGTTGCTGGGGGCACGGGAGAGAGACTGGGGGTCTCTGAATGTGTGCCCCCTCGGATGCGGGAGAGGCTGGGGACATATGGGAAGCTGTGGCCCCATCCTCACCCGCTGTGCCTCCCCCAGGCGGCCCTGTCCCCGGCACATCTCCAGGACTCCCGGCCTGGTCTTCTCTTTGGAGCCCGGCTGACTCAGGCCTCCGACTGCGGTGACCCAGGGAGCAGCGTTTGGTGGTTTTCTGGAAGCCTGGGTGACCCTTTGAAGACCTCATCTTCCCAACTGTTGGGATGGAGCTTCCCGTGGAGAAGAGCCCTTCCGGGTCGGTGCGGGGCCGAGGACCGGACCTGGCTCTGGAGGACGGCTGGAGGGGTATGAGGGAGGCCCGGCAGCCCCCGACCCTCCCCACCTGCTCAGACCCCGCCTGTGGGGCCCTGCCGCTGGGGCTGGAGGCCGCTTCCTGACCCCGTGTGGACTCGATTCCTCCTCGCATGCCTGCCGGTGACCAGACGGAGCTTGGCCTGGGCCCAGGCCCCATTGACCCTCCCCCCACCCCAGGCCGGGTCTCAAAGGACCCTACCTGATGGGGACAGGAACCGGGATGGGAGTTGGGGCGGCGCTGTCAGGGCGCGGGCAGGTGCAGCTCCTCGGGCGCTGCCACTGGCGTCTGTCTATCGCCATTCGCCTTGTGCGTAATTGTCATCTTCGTGGGGCCTTCCTGGGTGGGGTTTGTCTGTGTTTCTCCTCCCCTAGATGGTCACGGGGGGGAGGCCTCAGGGCCTGGGGGGGCCGGGGCCTTCCCCTCATGCTGTGGAGCTCTGGGAGGGGCAGCTGGGGGCTGAGGGTGCTCTATCCCGAGAAGAGAGGGTCCCTAACAGAGGAGGGGACCCAGGCCGGGGAAACTCACTAGAGAGACAGACAGGCCCGGGTCTCCTTCCTGCCATTCAAAGGGAACCAGCCTCACCCCAGGGCTTGACGGGCCACCCGACCTGATCTCAGGACGCCCTGTCCCGGTCAGCCCCGCGCTGCCATTGCGTCGCTCCTGTGTTCTGTCCTCGGGGAGCAGAGGCTGGCAGGACAGGCCCCACCCGCCCGCCTCTCCCCGTGCCGTTCCCCCCAACACTCGCCTCTCCATTCTCCACCTCTGCTTACAGCCCCCTCCAGCGGGGACAGTCCCAGAGCTTGCGAGACAGCAGCCGGTGGCCTTCCTTGGGCAAGTTTAAAGGCCCGATACACTTTTCCCGGGGTGGGGAGCGGGTGTGTGTTCACCGGCGAGGCTGCCATAGCAGAATACCGTAGGCTGGCTGCTGCAACACCAGGAATTTATTTTCTCACAGTTCTGCAGGCTGGAAAGTCCAAGATCGAGGTGCCAGGGTCGGTTTCTGGTGAGCCCTCTCTCCTCCGCTTGCAGATGGCATCTCGTCGCCGTGTCCTCACACGGCCTTTTCTCTGTGGGGGAGGGGAGAGCGCGCGCACGCGCACATGAGCTCTCGTGTCTCCTGTTATAAGGACACCGATCCTATCAGATTATGATCTCATTTAACCTTAATCAACCCCTTAAAGGCCCTGTCTCCAAAGACAGTCGCTGTCAGGGACAGGGGCGGTCAGAGCCTCAGCATATGAATTCGGGGGAGGGAACGCAGTTCAGTGCCTAACGGGGTGGTCATCGCCAACGTGGAAAGCCGGAGCCATCTCCCTCCAGAATTCCACTGCCACGGGGAGGGGAGGAGGGGGAGGTATGGGAAGCAGAGGCAGAGAGTGGCGGGTCCTGTGCTGAGGTGGCTTGGGGGTGCTTTGGGGACACATGGAACTGGCTGGACCCAGTGCAGAGAGGAGGAGCCCCCAGGAAAGTGATGTCCCGACAAGAGCCTGGGCTTTGAAGCCAGATCAGGTTTTGGGTGCACAGTCTGCTGTACGACCTTGGGCAAGTTACCTACCGTGACTCTGAGCCTCAGTTTCTGCTCTGTGAAATGGGAGGCATGTGCTTGCCCGATGGGTGCAGGGAGAATTCACGGAGATCATGTGCCTAGCATGGTGCCTGACCCTTAGTAGGTGCTCAATAAATGCTCCCATCCATCTGGGAGTTTAGATTTAGGGTTTGTCTATGTTTGGCTCTCTGGGCTTTAAAACTCAGTATCTTCCGATCCAGAGGCATTTCTGACTGGCCTTTTCCCTGCCTGTTTGCCCAATATCCCTCTCTAACCAGCTTGGGGAAGTGGCGGCATTTCATGGCCTCCGTGGTAACTCACGGTGCTTCCTGGGGTATGTAAATTTTGCTTCTCTCATCAGAATGGAGCACCTACTTTGGGCCCTGTCTTGTGCTAGCCACTTGGGAGAAATATAGGTGGCAATCTGGCCGTGGTTCGGACCTTTAGGATTTCATGGCCATGCCGGGTGGGATAAAACCAGCTCACATGAAGAATTGGAAATGGGATAGTGTCATAAACAGTCACCTGAGGCACAGGTTCTGAGCACTTGGGGGGGTGGTGGTGGGAGTGAGACCCCAGAGAGGGCTGGAACATCTTCCTGGCAAGGCTGAACCAACCAGGGCCTTGAACGATAAGAAAGACGTGGTTTAGTGGAGAGCCTTTAGGAGGAACTTCCCACAGTTAGTTCTAGGAAATGGTATTGCTCTTCAAAAAAAAAGTTCAAATTCAGGTTTCTGCAGTGCGGGACTTATCAGAGCCTTTAAAATGCTAATGGGAATTTGCTAATGGGACAGGACAGAGGACGAAGTGTTCTCCAACTTTTCTGGCCACAGAATCCTTTTCTCATGGAGCATCATTTAAAACCATGGGAGAAGCTAGGCTGGGGTTTTGGTGGGAAAAATACAGAGGTGATAGGAGACAGCCTAACCAAGGTTCACTCAGGTGCTTTGTAGCATTGGCTGGAAAGGAAGCAGACCAGGAGGGGCCAGGAAGTCTGAACTTGGTTCCAGGAGCCAGGTCAGCTTGATGCAGTTTTTGTATGGGGGGAGGGCAGGCCAGTGGCTGGAGGAGCTAGAGGCCTGGCAGTCAGTGATGGAAGAGATGTCTACCGAGCATAGTGGCTCTGGGGGATCAGATCTGTTGTGGAAGGGTGCTGGTGTGTGTGTGTGTGTGCCTGAGTGTGACAGGATCCAGCCTGCTGGGAAGGAGCTGACCAGAATCAGGCAGGGGGTTTCCACCCAGGACAATGAACTCAAGACAAGTGGGGTTCATTTTCAGGGGAAGTGAAGTGTTTTGGGAGGTGGGGGGGGGGCTCTGAGACCCACGGCCAAGAAACAGAGAGGCAGAATGCTTCCAGGCAGGGTCCACGGGGCTTAACTTTGATTCTGGTGGGGCTGAGGGGCTTGGAGGCAGACCCCCTGCCCTGGTCAAGCCCCACTCCCAGGCTGGAGGGGTTGGGAGGCCTCCGGAGCTGCAGCTGGAGGGGCCGGGGCAGTGTTGCATGGTGTGATTAACCTACTAACCCAGGGCTCGGCCGGGACGCTGTGGCGTGTGACGAGGTGCCTGGCCTTCTGCCAGCCAACTAACCCACTAACCAGGCCCGAGCATGCCCTACTAACCCGCCCGCAGCCAAACCCTACTAACCATACAGCTCACGGGCCTTTCAAGGGGCTGGGACATGGGGGCAGATGGGGCTCCAGAAGGCCCTGCCTGTGGGCTGGGATCTTTGTGCAGACACGCATTCCAGGACCAGGCACGCAGATAGGACTCACCAGCCCTGCCACTTCCTGCTGGGTGACTTTGAGCAAGTCACTTCCCATCTCTGAACTCCGGTCTCCTCAGTGGTAGAATGGGAGGAGTACTGATACTTAACCTCACAGGTGGCAGTGAGGAGACCCTTGAATATAGAGGTCTTAGCACATAAAAGATTCTTAAAAAAAATAAGGATGAGGATGGTCGTGGGAGGCCCCCCAAACCTGGTCGATCACATCTTTCCTGCCCAGGCCTGGACTTTCTGGGTGTTCTGCACACAGACCCTTCTGCCTGGGGCCAGACACTTGCTTTGAACCCCTAACTGTCTCTTCCCCACATTCTTCCTCCTCCTCAGCTTTCTTTTCTGTAGGCAGCTCCTTTGTTCGATTACTAACCCGTCTAACCCTGGGGGTGCCTCAACTGTACCCCGACCATCCCTTAACAAACTAACGGACCTGCGTGTGTTCTTCCTTTTCTCCTAGCGACTCCTGTGTGTGTCTGCTGAGGCGCCCCCGTCCGCTGGTGCTGTGCTCTGACTTACTAACCCAGCCCCTACTAACCCTGTTTTCTCTTCTTACTAACCCCAGCCCTGCCGAGCTCTGGGCCCCCCCTGGGGGCTGGTCCCCTCCTTTTGGCAAACAGATGTCCTTGGGCTGGCTCTGCAGACAGACGTCGTCCCACTTTGCCGCCCCACCTGGCTGCCTGTGAGATCAGAGTCCACTGGGCCAGGTCTAAGGCAGGGATGGCCTTAGGAGCAAAGCCCAAAGGAGAAGGAGGTGGTCCTGTGGATGTTGAGCATGACATCGCTCCTCTGGGCAGAAGTCTGGCTGCCACTGGGAGTGAGCGGGACCAGGGAAACCTCGGGGCCGTGAGTGTGGAGGCCTGTGGGTCTCAAGTGTGGAGCTCTGGGCTTTTCTCAGCCAAGGGAGCAGAGAGAAGGGGCCTGGTGTCCTTCCCTGGCAGGAAGCCAGGGCAGAATTTTCTCCACTGTTAAGTGCTGGGGACAGGAACCTTTCTGCACAGGAAGTCAAGAGGGGACGTGGCCTGCACGGAAGAGGGGTGTGGCCAGCACCGGAAGTCAGCGGAGGGGCGTTCCCACACCGCAGTCAGTAAGCTGAGCCTTTCCTATATTGGAAGGCAATGAAAGGAGTCTTTCGCCGGGTGGAAATCACCGAGTGGAGCATTCAGTACACAGGAAGTCAGCCAGAGTGGCATTTCCCATATTTGAATGCCGGGAAGGGGCATTTCTGACACCGGAAGTCAGAGAGAGAGAGAGAGGGCGTTCCCTTATCACAGGGCGGCGAGAAGGGCGGGCCGACGATCAGTGAGAGGGCCCTTTTCGACACAGGAAATCAGCTAGAGGGGCCCTGCCCATCACGGAAGCTGGGGGAGGCGGGGCTCCCATACCGGAAGTAGACAGGGGCCATTTTTTTTTTACGCCGGAAGTCATTGAGAAAGGCCTGTCCCACACCCGGAAGCTAGAGGGCGTTAGTTGCCATGTCGAAAAGACAGGAAATCACCTCTATGCCGAGTTTGCGGCAGGAGGATGTGGGGAGCAAGAAATGAACTGCTTGGACCCGCAGAGTTTCCGCGGTCCCTCAGGCTGGCCAGGACTTCATCCCTGGCTCCCTGTCCTGTTCCCACTCAAGTGCCTGTCCCAGCCCGCATCCCCCAGAGCCCGCCAGCCGCTAAGCCAGGGCCACACCTGGGGGTGATTTCAGGTCTCACCTCCAGTAGGCACCTTGGTCTCTTTGGGCTAATCTCTGGCTCCCTTGCACTAACTCTTGCTCTCACCCAGCTAATCCCCCCTGACTGCCCCAGAGGCTGACTACTAACAACCAGCCCAGCCTGTCTGGGGGCTCCAGGCTCCTGGCCCGGCTTTGACCGGCTCTTAATTAACCTCTCCCTTCGTCTTGACTAGCTCCTGCCTTCCTGGTCTGTTCCTTTCAGCAGAAACTAATGGCTTGTGGATTTCCTTCTGACTAACAACAGGTCTAACACTCCTCGTTACTATTAACAGCTTGGATGTCAGCATGGCTGGGAAGGGGCTAACACAAGTTTGTAACTTGATTAACACAAGGACAAGTGTAGCTGGTAATGTTGGACTTGGTAGCTCCTCTGGGTCAGAGCAGTCAGAAGTCATTGAAGACGGCATTCCTCTAAAGGAGGTGCCAGGGCATTGGTGTGGCCCAGGCGTGAGGAAGGGGTGATACCCACCCAGGTGGGGTCAGAAGTATAGTCGGCCTGCCAAGGTTTTGGCCATTGGACATATCTGATTAACTCCTCATAATCTGCATTTGGTCTCAGTTATTAAAAAACTAGCCTCATAGCTACAGTAGTCTACCCAAGAAGATGCAGCTCTTATATACCTTGAAATACCTATCTGGTGTCTACTGAGGATATGCCATTATATATAGAGTCATCAGTCACCAGGCCAGGGCCTTGAGTCTTTTTTGGGGGGACTTTAGTGTTTTGGAAGCCCTAGGACAGTAAGCTTTAGATCACAGTATTCAGAAGGGTTATAAATCCATCAGCCATTTACACCATAGTGTAAGTTAGCTTCTAATTTCTAACTCTTCTAGAATAAACTCTTCTATACAATTTAGCTGCAGTGAAGAGATGGGAGTTCGGCTGGAAGGAAATTTTGACCTCTTTAGGCTGAGGGAAGGTCCTTTGGGAGTAGAAAGGCGGAGCCAGTAGGCCACGGATTCTGGGTGGTAGTAAGAGGCGGTACCAGGTCAAGGGGGGGATGGGAAGAAAGACCTGTTTTGCTGGCTCAGTGTGGTAGCAGAGTCTGTGGAGGATTGGATTAGCTCAGGGACAGGTCAAAGGCTGGCCTGGAGGCCTTACAGGCAGGTTACTTGGGTCATTGAATGGTAGTCTGGGGCTGAGACCCCTTTCTCTGACAGCCACGGACTCAGAGCTGACAGACTGTAGCTGGCAGTGAGGCCTGAAGGGTGATCCAGAAGCCCGAGTTGCAAAGGGAGCAGAAAGGAGAGATGCCTTAGGAAGAACTTTGAGAGGATGCACTGGCTGCAGGCAGGGACCTGGTGTGGGGGTGGAGCCTATGCGGGTGGGCGGGCGAGCGCCTGTCTGCAGCCCCCTAGTGGCCGCCTTGCCCTATTTCACTCAAAGCAGGACGCTCAGAAACACTCCCATTCCTGGAACTCTCCTTTATTCATATGCAAAGATCTGATGCTACTAAGGACCTACTAAGTGCCAAGCAGTGCTCTGGGTGCTGGGATGTGCACATGGGCTTTGTCATCATGGTGCTTGTATAGCTCAGTGGGGGAGTAGGAGAAGTAGACAGTGATTCAGTGAGATGTGCGCTATGACAGGGCTGCTCGGGGCCTCGTGGGAGCACCCGGGGCACGGACAAGGTTGATGTCCGCCTACTCTGTGCCAGGCACCATGCTGGGCACTGAGGATACAGTGGTGAGTAAACAGCACCTGGTCTTCAGGAGCTTTAATTCTAGTGTGTTGGGCGGGTGCGGGGGTTGGGGAGTGGGGTAGGAGACACTTAATCCACTCTGGGATGGCTTTCCGAAGAGGGAGGCGTCTACGCGGAGCCCTGGCTGGGCGAAGTGTGGGTGAGGATGAGTTCCAAGCAGTGAGAGGGATGGACACAAAGTTCTGGGGACCAGAAAGGATCCAAAGAGGTTCTGGAAGGTTCATGGGGAATGTAGCAGGAGACAGGGGAAATGGACAAGTACTGGACCTCGTTGCCAGGGAGCTTGGACTTTATCCTGAAGTCACTAAGGAGCCATGGGTATGATCTGAGAAGGTGAGATGCTGGATTTGACTTTTAAGCTGGCCCTTTGACTGTTTAAGCCCCAGTCGGACTTGGAGGAGCTTATAGTAATCTCTGCTCACATTTTAGACAATGATTAGAACCTTTTAAAAGAAGGAGGATCCTTTGTTCCATCCCGAGACAAGCAGGATCCACACATCCTTGCCCCAGTTGGAGGTAGCTCAGCAATGACTGGAAAGAGTAGACTTAGGTGACTGTGAGGACTTGAAAACATGTCACCCCCAGGTGGCGTGTGGCCCCTGGAGAAGATCTGGGGAGATGTGGCCACAGGATGCTAGCCTACAGGAGAGTCTCATTGCTGGAGGGAGCCCATGTGACTTGTGTGGCTGAAAGGGGGAGATTCATGTGTGGAGTGAGCTTCCGAGAGGCTGATCCTGGTCCCGGAGAGGGAAAAAAATATGTCTTGGTGGGTAACGAACCTTCCGTCCCTGGAGGCAGAAGGTTTGGGATGAGGCGAACATCGAGACTGGCAATGGTTGTGATATGCTAGGGGAGAGAGACAGACAGAGAAAGAGACAGAGACAGAGAGAGACAGAGACACTTGACTTAGTACCAGAAGAAGCTGAGCCCAGGTAGACACATTCTCTTTAATCCTCCATCACTCTGTCTGCCTTCGAGTCCACTGAACACCAAGGTACCGTGAGCAGGAACTTGTGAGCTGAGGAATTGGCCTCCCGGTCTGAAGCGATACCGTAACCTTTTCCTAACAGGCTGCTCTGAAGGAGTGGGCCGTGCTGGTGTCCGTGGTGACGTACTGAGCTGGGGGGTTGCCCGGGGTGGGGTGCCGGTCCCGAGAAAGGCCCTCTTCAGAGTCTGTCCTCTATCTGGGGATCCACTGTTTTACTCCAATAGACCAGAAACGATGTTTGTTTTCCATGTCGGTACCTCAGGGGGTGTTGAATGTGGGGACGTGGGGACAGAAATTTCACTGCAGATTAAAAATCAGATTTTTACATGGATCTAGCAATGGAGTGTCACCTGGCTTTTGTCTTCACCCATGAATGTAGCTGCTTCTGTGTAAAATACCATTTTGATATTAAAACTCAATTCGCAACAAAGGAGTTCGCTGTGGCTTCTGAGGCAGAGGGATGCGTAGTCTGGGAGGAAGCAGGTGACCAGTGGCGATTTCGAGGAACAGGAATGAGTCCCGCCAATGAGTCAGCCTTTCCGTAAGACTGTGATCGTAGAAGCCAATACAGTGGGGTATTTATTTTTATTTTTAATAATGGTAAAATAATCCACATAAAATTTACCACCTTAACCATTTTGAAGTGAAAATTTCAGTGGTATTAAGTACATTCACATTGTCGTGCAACTGTCACCACCGTGGGTATTTTAAAAAAAATGGCGCCACTTCGTTCTGGGGAGTGCTTAAGAGAAAATCCCGGTTCTTATTGCCAGGGAGCTTATACTTCGCTGGGAAGGCAAACTGTTCCTTGGTGGTAGAGGAAAAAAAGTAGAGTTTAGTGTGTGGTGAAGGGTTGGCAAACACACGGCACACGCATCACCACTATCCCTTTCAGCATCCATGACAGACATTGCTAGTTGATTACCTATCCCTCTTTGGGAAGTTGATCTTCAAGTTGTTTTTCAGAACAGTGTTTTGGGAATCTTGGATCAGTTTGTTGGGGTGCTGTTGTTGTTTGTTTTTTTTTTTTAAGAACTTTGGAGTCAGTGCTAGGATTGAGACTCCTGACAAACCCCAGTTTGAATCCCAGCTTTGCCACTTACCTGCCGTGAGGTCTTGGAGATAGCTCCCCTTCCCCAAGCCTTTGCCTGCTCTGTAAAATGGGGGCAGCCTTCTCACCTGGTAGGATTGTTGTGAAGGGTCACAAGGATTCCTGCAGAGCTGAGACAGGGCCTGATGTCCTGCAAGCATTTCCCCAAAACCTCATTCTGTGCTAGCACCTGATGGTGGGATGGAGGCCCAGGGTGCTGTTGGAGAGATGGTCAAGGGGAGAGGAAGTGAGGGTGGGGGCAGGAAGGGAGGGCTTCCTGGAAGAGGCAACACTTGAAGGAAGACTTGAAGGATGGGGGAAAGTCAGTCGATTGAGAGAAAATAGCTATGGTGGTGCAGGACATTTTGGACTGGCTCCTCCGAGATTCTTTAGACCAGCTCTGCAGGAGACGAAGGTACCTATAGGATATTGGGGCAAGGCAGCGTGGACACTCCGGTGGAGCTTACAGCCTCAGCTAAGAAGTGGGGGATGACGGGGCAGCAGCTCTCAAGGTGTGGTAGGAAGAGTTGGGAATCTTGAGATCCCTCTGTCCTCGAAGGACTAGAAGACACCTAGGTAGAAGATGGTTTCCTCCTATTCCTTCAAGAAGCTTCCAGCTGCCTGATGGTGTCTTCTCAGCTCCTTTCTCCTCCCCCTTCCCTCTCTCCCTCCATTCACCCAGGAACTATTTACTAAGCTCTTTCTGTATACCGGGCACTGCCCTGGACTCCAGGATGCCTGGTTGCTGGCCTTGCTGTTACTAATGCACCTGTCTGTTCTCTCTTGGGTACCTTTGCACTGGCTGTTCCCTTCACCTGGAGTGTATGTCCCTTTGTTTTTCATGTGGCTGACTTGGTGGCCCTCAGGTCTCAGCCAGACATCACCTGCTCTGAGAGACCTCCCTTGACACTTTATCCATCGTACGCAGTCACCGCGTTTCTCAAACACTTTGGCCTCGGGACCCCTTTATACTCTTGCCGTCCGGCAAATGGCGTCTCCCGAGCCTGCGTGGACATCGCCCTCTTGAAAGGCTCAACTGGTTCCCGTTTCATTCATTCAGCAAAATGCTGTTGAGCCTTACTCTGTGCCAAACACAGCGATGGGCTCCCAGGGTACAGCCACGAAGCGGGGCGGTGTCGCCCCTGCGGAGCTCCCAGTCCAGGGAGGCAGCAAACGAACAACTGGGTACAGACAGGAGAAAGATATGAATGGGAGAGAGAAACCGGCGTAGAGCGTCTAGCATGTTAGAAATTAAAACTGAGACGTTTTGAACAGACTTATTTAATAATCCATGGAAAAATAATAACACAATAATAAACTCATTGCATATTAACATGAATAACACATACTTTATGAAAAATAACTGTATTTTCTAAATCAAAATAAATTTAGTGAGAAGACAGCATTATTTTGCTTTTTTTGGGATAAATCTCTTTAGTGTATGCCTTGTGTTCAGTGGCTGGGCCAGAGCTGTAGTTCATAACAGTGGCCAGCAGATGGTGGTGTTTCACCAAACTTGTCGCTTATTCTTGGTTCTCGGAAACCTGTTTCCTTAATAGGGCATTTGGGGATGCTCTACTGGGGTACTCTTGGGAGCCCAGAGTTTCAGGGCATTGAGTAGGGCCTGGCATGGGTGAGGGAAGGGAAGGGGCTAGAGAGAGCGTAGCTGAGGACAGAAACTCTGGGAAAGCTCTGCTCATTTCTGCTGAGGCTTTTAATCTTAACCAAAGCCGAGCCAAATGACTTCGCCTCTCTGAGCCTCAGTTTTCTCCTCTGCAAAATGGGCAGACTATGAATTTGGCTTCTGTTCCACCATGCTTTTCTTGGAAAGGGTCACTTTACTTCAATAACACTGGTGTTTTCTGCCAAGCAGCGTCTCCCGACGTTCTGCCCCAAGGCCTAGAGTATTTCGAGAACTTGCTGATGCTCTGAGCTCTCCCTGCAGGAGTCCCTCCAGACTCCCTGTCTTCATCCGCCTGCGTTGACATGCAATGGCTGCTACGATTTTCTGAGTGCTTGCTGTATGCCAAGCTCTGTGCTGAGTGGTTCGGACATACTCATTCACAAAGTGTTCACACAGCTTGAGAGTTTCATCATCCCGTTTTACGGGAGGGGACACCGAGGCTCAGAGAGGTAGAGACACTTGCCCCAGGACAAGTTGGAGGACGGGGAAACCTGGATTCAAGATGGTCCCTGTGCCCAGCAGGGCACATCTCCCCAAATCCCGACTCCATCTGCTCTGTGCGATTGAACCCAGTTGCTGTCTCTCTCTCCGATTTCTCTTTCCTGTTCCTCCTTCTCCCTTTGAGGTGTTCCTTGTCCTCGGAGAGCAGAGCACATTTTGTGATTTCATATTTATTTGCTCATTTACTGCCTTCCCTGGCTGCGAGCTCGGCAAGGGCAGGGGTGATGCCTGCCTGTTTCATGGCTGTCCTGTGGACACCCATCACGTGCTTGGCCCAGGGTTGAGGGTCAACAACATTTTGTTGAAGGATAAAACAGAAGTGAGTTGAGTCTTTTTAGTGAGTGGTGCCCATGCAGACTAGGGAGTGGCCAGAGCGACCCCTCGCTGTTTGTGTGACTTTGCCTTTCTGAACCTCAGTTTTTTCATCTGTAAAATGGGCATAACTATAACACTGTGTCCCTCTCAAAGAAGTTGTAGAGGTTCGACGAGAGAGTGTGTGCAAAGCATCAGCACGTAATGGGCCCCAATCCCCGCATCATGTGCCTGTGGTTTGTGTCGGCCCTGGGCAGGCTTGGGTGGCCAAGGGTCAGAGAAGGTAGAGTGGCCTGAGGACTGGACAGGACGGCAACTGGGCCAAGTCTCTGGGCAGGCTGGCATGCAGCTGTGGCTACGTCATCCTCTGCTCTGCCTGAATGTGGTACTCAAGGAGCCACAGTTGACATGGCCCGTTCCCTGCAGGCGTCTCTTGCCAGGCCCCTGGCACAAAAACAGATCCTCCTATGCAAAGCACCCACGGCAGGAGCACAGCCACGTACCTGGGGGACAGAGGTCCCGGGAGCTGGCGCTGTTCATCCTGAAACACAACCAGTTTTCTAATCTTCACATGAGAGGCCTCTCCTGTGGGAAGGAGGTTTCCTCCCAGAGAAAAGCCCTGGAATGTGAGGAATGTGCTGAGCCTCCAGCCTGGGCTTCAGGACACAGTGTCTTGGAGGCGCAGGGCCATGGGGGCATTTTCCCAGCCTTCTTGGGGCCGCCGGGCCGCCGGGGAGCTCATACCAGACATCACCTCCTGGCATTGGGGTCAGGCCTCGGACACCCTGAAGCTTTCCCAGGTCCTCAGGCTGGAGAGATGGAGTCCCCGCCGGACTCTCACGGTCTTCGATTTCAGCCTCTCGTCCGGTGCTGGCACCCCTGGATCTGGGGCCAGCCCTGTGTTGGGCACTGAAGTGTAGGGGAAAATGAGGCTGACCTGGAGGTGGAAAATACCCAGCATCAAATCTAGACTCAGGTCCTGTGTCACCTTGGACAAGTCACATCTCCTTCCCAGGATGGTGGTGAGGGTGGATGGACCCCCTGTCTGTGATGTTCCTGGTGCAGCAAGCCATGGCTGTTATTGTCCCTGGGGTGGGTTGTAGCTTCCCCAGATTGCTGCAACAATATCTCCCATCCCGCATACTCTCCTTGTAATGTGATTTGGACCCTCTGCCTCTTGAATCTGGGCAGGTTTGTGACTTGGGTGGAAGTGACACTATGCGACTTCCAAGGATGGGTCATAAAAGGAGGGGATACTCACTCTTGGAAGCCGGCCGCCATGCTCTGAGGAAGCCCAAGCAGCTGCGAGGAGACCCTCGTGGGGGGGCACTGAGGCCCCGCCTGCGGCCCAACTTGGCAGTCGCGTGCGTGAACCATTTTGAAGGTGGATCGTTCAGCTCTAGTTGAGTTTCCCCGGTGGATGCTGCATGGGGCCCGGACAAACTGTCCCCACTGAGCCCTGCCCCAATCGCAGGTTCCCAGGCAAAATAAATGACTGTAGTTTTAAGCTCCTAGGTCTTGGAGAGGCTTCTTAGGGGGGAATAGACAACTGATACGGTTCCTCTTGAGAAGCATCTTTGCTTCTCTCTAGCCTGAACTCAAGATATTCTCCCTCTAAGCCTGGCCCCCCTCAGGGCGGAGCCCCCACCCCTCTGGTTGCCGGAAGGAGAGACGTGGGGGTCAACCTTCCCCTCCCTCTGTTACAACCTTTCGCCAAGTTCTGTCGTCTCACCTCCTGAATATCTGGTTCTGTCCTCGTCTCTCCACCCCCCTGCCATGGCCCTGGTCCAAGCCCCCACCTTCTGTCCTGGGTAGCTGTGGTGGATTCCTCACCAGCCTCCCAGTTTCGTCTGCAGATCCACAATCTTGACATACAAATGATGCGCAGAATCGGCGAACCATAGGCGTTCGATTCCATCCACCTGGAGTGCCGGGTCTCAGCTTCAGACACCGTTTGTGTTTGTCTGGACTGTGTGTCCTCTGTGTTCCCCACGTGAGCCCAGAATAGGGCCCCTCTGGCCACCACGTCCTGTGTATGCGTGACAGCCCCTTGACCAAGACAGAGGGAGGCTGCTCACGCTTTGGTCTCTGGACAAGCAGGTCTCATTTTCTTTTTCTTTTCTTTTTTTTTTTTTTTCGGTCAACACTTTGGATTTGGATTCCATAGTAGATCAGACATGCACTTAGCACGTTCTATGTGTCAGGCGCTGCGCCAGGCACCCAGAATACAGTGGTGAGAAGAAACTGAACTTCTGACCTCATGGGACCCCCAGCTCAGTGGGGGAGACAGATGCTCAACATGGAAACAGAAATGATCAGTCCTTTCCACCACTGCTCACTGCTGTGGCAGAGGCACCGCAGGACAAGGGACAGTGTGGTCCCGGGGGCGGGGCAGAGTGGGGGATGGGCAAGATCGGGCGGTGACCACGGAGTGTCTCCCCCGGGAGGGGGCGTTCGGGCTGTGGAGAAGGGGTCAGCCAGGTGACCTGAGGAGGAAGAGAGCATCAGGTCGGGACACAGCCAGGGCAAAGGCCCCGAGGCAGCACGAGCTCGCTGGGTCGGAGGAACAGAAGAGGCTGGAGCCCAGGAGGCCAGCGGGATGTCAGGCCGACGTGGCGAGCGGGGCTGGGTAATTCAGGGCCTGTAAAGCCACAAGAAGGAGCTGATTTGACCCCAGGTGGATCTGGAAGCCACTGGAGGGTTCTGCACAGCAGGGCGACACATGTGGCTTCTGGTTTGAGCACTGTCTCCCCGCTGCTGGGTGGAAAACGGACGGGAGGGGGTGGGGGGGGCAGGGAGCCCAGGGGGAGGCTGTGGAGGGGCCCAGGCGGGAAACTGCGTTTGTCAGACACAATCCAATCCGCACAGGCATCGCCGGGCTGAGGCTCCTCCGTCTCCCTACCCTGGGCCTGTGACATCCAGTCCCCTAGTGGTTATAAGGCACTCCGTCCTCACCACCCAGGCGAGCACCTCTGTTCACAGACTCATTCCGCATCCTGACAGTCCTCTGGAAGCTCAGCCTCCCTGCCTGCGTGAGCCCCTCCCAGCGTGTCCTGGAAGCCGCGATTGAGCCATCCTCACCATCTCAGCCTCCGGCCCACCCCAGCCTCCTTGGAAGGGCTTCTTCCCTATGAGGTGTCTGTGGCACTGTAGCGCGTGGACACCGGGCTGGTGTTCTTGCCCAGACGCACCAGCTGTGTGACCTCTGGAAAGTCACTTCACTCCTCCAGGCCTCAGTTTCCCTGTCTGCGCCATCTTCACAGCATCGCCGTGTCGGTTGAACAGGACGACGGCCAACCAAGTGTTTGTGCCAGGCGAGGTGCTACCTGGAACCGAGGAAGCGATTCGAATTATTTGTACATTTGTTTCCCCAGCCAGGTTGCCAGTCCCTCGAAGGGCCTTCCGGTAGGGCCGAGAACCCTGCCGTGCACACGTGGTGCCCGTTCAAAATGACATTTTATGGGGGCGAACAGTTATTCAGGTTCCCCTTGGATATCCCCAGTCAGCGGGAGCCTCACCTGCTTTATGAAGACTTCCGGGCTCAGCCGACCTCACTGTCCTCCTCTGGACCCTGGACAGGCTGCTAGCCCTGCACCCAGAACACCGATGTGCCATTTTCCTTGTGCACATCTTTCTTCCCAAGCGGGCCTGTGTGTCTCAAAATGAGGTTTCCCAACCGCATCAGAGTTTCCAGGGTAGGAAGGGCTTGTTAAAAATGCAGCCTTCTGGCCAGGTGTGATGGCTCATGCCTATAATCCCAGCATTCTGTGAGGCTGAGGTGGGAGGATCGCTTGAGGTCAGGAGTTCGAGACCAGCTCGAGCCAGAGCTAGACCCCGTGTCTACTAAAAATAGAAAAATTAGCCAGGCATGGTGGTGCACATCTGTAGTCCCAGCTACTTGGGAGACTGAGGCAGGAGGATCGCTTGAGCCCAGGAGTTTGAGGTTGCTGTGAGCTAGGCTGACGCCACTGCACTCTAGCCTGGGCAACAGAGTGAGACCCCATCTCAAAAAAAAAAACCAAAAAAACAAAAAAAACGCAGACCCCTTTGAATCAGAATCTTGGGGAGGGGGCAGGAATCTGCATTTTTAGTGAGTCACCTGGCAAGTGATGGTTGGGCTCACAGATGTTCTAGAACCACTGCACTGCAGAGTGAGTTCCTGAGCAGAGGGGCTGCATCGGACGCGGTGCCGTGTTCTCAGTGCCCTGCACAGAGCTCCCAGCTGATAAATATGTGTTGAGCGAATGAATGAGGTTTCAGGCAGGGGCGTGGGGAGAGTAACTTAATTCCTCATGGGACCCTCTGCGTTCACGGGTAGTCCCCAGGTTGGGACATGAGGTCTCGCCACATTTTTCTGCCACTGGGAAACTTCTCCAGTAAGACCCCCCTGCCCATCACTGTCTAATCTGCTCATTAATACGCGCTATTGTGAAAGCGATCTATAATTGGATTCTAACCGAGTTTGCCATAAAATTGGGTGGGGGAGGTCGGCGAGGTAAGCCGGGAGTCAGCTGATTATTATGATCAATCAATAACCTATTTATTTCCCAACATTTCTATTAACCTCTGCCAGCCAATCCCAGTTTCAATTTGAAAGGCAGGGGTCCGCTTTGCTGACAGGACAACTCTGATTGAAAGCGGGCCCCTGACACGACCCCAAGGGCGAAATCCAATTAAAATCATTTTCGCTTGTAGATTAATATTTTTAGCATGTTCTACATCCTGGGATTCATCATTGCTGGCAATAGCTAATGTCTTGTGACACGAGCAGGTGGATTGGCGCTGCCATCAATAATAATTGTGATTAATTAGCTCGTCAGGGCCCAGGATGGCTTTGGGGTGGCGGGTGGTGCGGCTTCTGGGAACTTCTCTCACCAAGCGCTGGTGACGTGGACGTCTCTGAGTCCCATCACTGTGGTGGCCCTTTTCTGAGTAGAGTGGCTTTTACCTGTCTCTGCGACGGAATCCCTCTTGGAACTGGGAGCTCCTGAAGGGCAGGCGTTATGTCTCGTTGCTCTCAGCAAGTTACTTATTGAGTGGCACACCCAGCTCTGCTTCTCTGGAGACCACCCTTTGCGTGCCCTGTCCGCGTGGTTGCAGCAGGAGCTGCCATCTTTGTGCAACGTGGCCCCACCCCTGGACGCCGTTGCGGGCACCAGGGGCACGGCCCAACCCAAGCTGGGCTAAGGAAAGTCTTCCCTGGGAGTTCGGAAGTAGGGTTAAGGGAAGGGTCCTTCTGCCCCAGCCTGAGTATTTAAGGGAGCCGCGAACTCCGTTGGTTGTCCTCTGGACCAGGAAGTGGCTGCAAATGAAAGTGGTGTTGAGAGAAAGAGAAAGGAGGAGGGACACAGAGAAGGAACAACTTAGATTTCCTGGCACATCCCAGGCCCCGTTTCCAGGCCTTTCCTGAGCTCCGGCTGTGTTCCACCTCCTTGGTTCTCTAGGTCACCCCTGTGTTTTTACAGTCATCATTTCTCCCACCTCCCCTGCTCGAGTTAGTTTGGATGAGTCTGTTACTTTCAACCACAAGTAGCCAACACATTCGGAGCCCAAGAGATGTCGAATGTCACACTGCAGGCTGGTGGCAGAACCGTCCTCTTGCTCTCTAATGCAAAAGCCCCTGGGCGAAGAAAGAAACAAGGAATAACTCGTATTTATTGAAGACCTACTATGTGCTGCTAGGTGATTGGGGATGCCATTTATTTGATTTTTGTCATGCTGGGAGATAGATTTTATTCCATCTTATTTGTTGATAGATGAGGAAATTGAAGGTCAGATATGTTGAATGACTCATCCAGTGAAGAACTGGGGATGGTACCTAATTATTTTGACAAATTCCATGATTGTCTAGTACCCCATGTTGCCTCTTAAAAAGATGTGTGCTGTTTTTCTGTGAATACCGGCATGAGGCTGTCAGAAGCTGGTGAGTCAGCCAGCAGGGACCCTGGGAGGAAGTCAGCCAGCAGATCTGAGGTCAGCCCCTTGAAATCCTATAGAGCTGCGGTCCCAACCCCTGGGCCGTGGACCGGTCCTGGTCTGTGGTCTGTTAGGAACTGGGCCTCACAGCAGGTGAATGGCAGGTGAGCAAATGAAGCTTCACTTGTATTTACGGCCGTTCCCCATCACTAGCATTGCAGCATAAGCCCCGCCTCCTGTCGGATCCGCAGCGGCGTTAGATTCTCACAGGAGCACAAACCCTACTGTAGACTGCGCATGCGCGGGATCTGGGTTGCGCACTGCTTATGAGAATCTAATGGCTGATGCTCTGAGGCGGAGCTGAGGCGGTGATGCTAGCGCTGGGGAGCGGCTGTAATTACGGATTGTCATCAGCAGAGAGATTTCATTGCACAATAAATGTAATGCGCTTGAATCATCCCCAAATCATCTCCCCTCCCGCTCATTGGTGGAAAAACTGTCTTCCATGAAACCAGCCCCTGGTGCCAAACAGGTTGGGGACCACTGCTGTAGAGAACAGACAGGACTTAGAGTTCAGATGTGGCCAAGTCTCTCCCACCATCAAAGACCACTTCCTTCTAGAACCCACTAACTGCTTTCTGACTGTTTCAGGACTCCTAGGAACCACCTGGAGAGCCCCACCGCTAGCCTCTGGAGGCATCTCCTTAGTGGGTTCTGAGTGCCATTCTATTCTTAGAAAAACCCGGAGCACAACCAGATTTTCCAAAAGAAGCTCTGCAAAGGGGAGATCCCAGTGGACAAGCAGCGTGATCTGTTTGGAGCTCTCAGGGATATTTGTCCCCTAGCACTGGGCTGGGGGTGGCCAAGGGTGCACCAGGCTCTCCTTACGTACACATCTGGATTGAACTGAAATTCCCACAGCAGATTTCCTAATGAGGGGTGGATGACAACGTGGAAATAAACATAATTAGGACCACGTAACCAGAACAACGCATACTGGAGGATGTTTCAGCAGGCATGGACACATTTATTCAGGAGTCAGAGAAGCTTGGGAAATTCCTGTAATCCCAAATTTCAATCTCTAGGTCAATTTAGCTGATCATCAAAAATCAGCTTGGAGGCCTTTTAACACTGCAGTTTCCTGAGCCTGACCTCTGGGGATTCCAATCTCATGGGTCTGTGGTGTTATTTGTCCTTTTGAGAAGCTTCCCGGAGGATTCTGACAACCAGCCAGATTTAGAGATTCACAAGGTACATCATCACATTAAAGGCACTGAAAAGTCCTGCAATGAAGACATCCATGTCATTGAACCAAGGTAACCAAAGTTACTTGAACACAGATCCCTCCCTCTTTTTGGGGAGAGGGATTAGCACCTGTATTTATGAGGTCTGCTGCTCAGAGAGCTTACCAACATTTCCCCCTTAATAACTGCATACTCATATCATAAATCTATTGTTTTTTTCCATGCCTTTCCTACCATTTTATAGCACCCACTGGGCTGTTTTTTTCCCCGAAGATGGGAATAGTGTCTGTCTTGTTTACAATATCCCCGCTCCCTGCACCCACAGAGCCTGAGTAAATCAGTGAATCTCTTAAAATCAGAACAGGGGATGTGGCCCCCTGCCCACCCATGGGAGCGTTGAGACTGGGGGCAGGGAGGGGAGGATTTAAGGCAGCAGGTCGTCGCTGGAAAGCCCGCAGAGACACCTTTGGTTGACAGTCGTGGTTGCTGGGTGCCAGCAGGCCAGCCCCTCCTCCCCTGAGCTGTTTCTCCGCTGCTCTGAGATTTGCTCTTAACCAACTTGGTTCCCAGGTACAAGCAGTCCCGCGAGATTTGGTGAAGAAGAGGAGTCTCCCATCTCTCCGCTTCCTCTCCTTTCACCACCAGGGGATCGAAGGGAGCAGCGTGGAGGCCACTGAAATGGGCTTCTCCACAGAGCCAGCCCTTGGGTTGGAAATCGGGTTAAATTCAGCATGCGTAAACCATTCACAACGGCTCCTGGTGCCCCAGGAGCCCTACGATCCCACTAATCTTCAGTCAAAACAATTAGAGCATGAAGGGTGGTATGTTCATCCCATCGGCATCTGGAAATTAGGAAGCAACGGGACCACCCGCATGTGGGGCTCTGACTTTGCAGCAAGGACAGGGCCACAGGACCCAGAGGGTTCTGCTGGGTATCGCGGAAAGGGGGTCCGGTCGGAGTAAGTTGCAAAGTCGGTCCATCCAGCTCCCCCTCCGTGTGGTGGACACTTGGCAAGTGCACGGTGCTTTAAATGCATCACCTCATAACATCCTCACAATGGCTTTGTTATCCTCTCCTATGACACCTGGGGAAACTGAGGCAACAGAGGTTAAATAACACACCCATCAGGGCCCAGGAGCAAGCAGACAGCACAGCCCAATTAGCGTAGTTTGAGAAGAGTTTAATAAAGGTGCCATTTATAGAGGTGTGGACAGCGTGTTGGTTTTCTATTGCTCCATAACAACTGACCACAGACTGAGCGACTTTAAACAACACTCGTCTGTGAGGTCACAGTTCTGTAGGTCGGTAGTTCACGACACGGTGCAGTTTGTTTTTCTGCTCAGGGTCTCACAAGCTTGAAATCAAAGTGTTGCTGGTGGGGGTGAGGCTGTGCTTTTATCTGAGGCTCAGGGTTCTCGTTCAAGCTTTTTCAGGTTGTTGGCAGAATTCAACCCCCTTGGAGTTGTAGGACTGAAATTCCTGCTTCCTTGCTGGTTGTTGTGCGGAGGCTGACCTCAGCTCCTAGAGGTCACCCTCAGTCCACAGCATGGGTGCTTGCCCCTTCAAGGCCAAGACTCTCTCCCACCCTTCAACTCCCTCTGACTTCTTTCAAGGGTCACCTGATTAGGTCAGGCCCACCCAGGATAATCTTCCTTTTGATGAACTCAAAGTCAACCTAATCACTGAATGAAATTCCATCATAGGCCCAGGTCCAGCCCACACTCGAGGGACAGGAATTATACAGGACGTGTTCACCAGGGAGCTGGAATCTTGGCGGCAGGAAAGCAGGAAGTAGGAACCCACCAGGAATAGTGCCACTCCCTGGGGATAGTAGTGGTGGGAATCGATTATCAGCCCTAGTCATGAACAGATGAGGAGCTGGGAGACAGAGAAGGCTGTAGGCAGAAGGCCACCTGGCAGAAGCTGGGACCTTTGGTTGAGAGACACAGCTAGTCCATGGTGACTTAGCCAGGAGGGAGCTCGGGGAAACAAATAGCCTGACCTCAGTTTCCCCCTTTGCTTTCATCATCCGTTATTGTTCTCCATTGACCAATCTCGACAGGAGGCTGGGTGGCGAGGGAGCCAGCCTTTTTGTGCAGTCAGTGGAGGCCAACTTCCCCGTGCAGAGAGCAGGCTGGAGGAGGATGGAGAGTGGACCAGGAGCGGGGCAGGTGGAAGATAATCAGCACAAGTAACTTCCTAGGGTCACACCCCTCCCAACTCACATTGAAACTTGAGTCTCTTTAAAGTCAAATCATTCCATCCTTCCATCCATCCATCCACCCATTTCCTGAGTGCTTACTCTACGCCAGGCACCCTGTTAATCCAACAACCCAATGAGGTACACACTTATATTCCTATTTTATAAAGACCCAGAGAGGTTAAGTAAATAGTCCAGAGTCACACAGCTAATGAGTGGCAAATCCGGGATTCTAATTTGATTCCCCAAACTTGCCTTCCACCCTCTTCACCCCCATCTGCCCGTGTATATCCACTCACCAATCTATTCATTCACCAGGTTTTACTGCGTGTCTTAAACTAGACACTAAGCATTCAGAGATGGATGAGACGCCACTCCTATGTCCTCATGGTAGGAGAAACAGACCTGTATACAGGTTATTGTGCAGTGGAGGGGGACGGGAGCTCCGAGAGAGGGACGTGCCATGCAGTGCCCCACCCCTGCCCTGGCAACTGCTATTCTACTCTCTGCCTCTGTGGGTTTGACTATTTCAGATTCCATGTATAAGTATCTGTCTTTCTGCATTAGACAGATTCTGTTTTAGAAGAGGAACTCAGGGAAGTCTCTCTGAGGAGTGGCATCTGAACAGAGGCTGATATGTTTGTTATCTGTGTCACCTAACAAAGGACCACAAGCTTTAGGTGGCACACATTTATTATCTCTCAGTTTCTGGGTGTCAAGAGCCCGGGCACAGCTTTGCCAAGCCCTCTGCTTCAGGCTCTCACCTGAAACCTGCAGTCCAGGTGTTGGCTGGGGCTGCAGTCTCATCTAAGACTCAACTGGGGAAGGATCCATTTCCGAATCCACGTGGTTGCTGGCAGAATTCAGTTCCTCGTGAGCTGTAGGAGCGATGGCCTCAGGTTCTTGCTGGCTGTCAGATGGAAGCTGCTCTCCGTGTCTAGCTGGTGTTGGCTGGGGGCCGCCTGTGGTTCTTTGTCACGTGGGCCGCCCCACATGGCTGCTTGCTTCACTGAAGCCCACAAGGGTCTCCTAGCAAGATGGGCATTACGGTCCTGTATAATGTAGTCATGACGGTGGCATCCTGTCACCCTCACTGTATTCTCTTGGTCAGAAGCAAGTCTCAGGGCCTGCCCCTATGAAAAGGGCAGAGATCGTACGAAGGGGTAAATACGGAGAGGTGGGCCACCTTCGAGTCTGTCCCCACAGCCTGTCTGCTGCAGGTGGAGCCGGCCGAGGGGAGGCCTGGTTTGCAGGGTGGAGGGGAACAGCAGGAGCAGAGTCCCTGGGCTGGGATCCCACTCGGTGTGTTCGAGAAACAGCAAGAGCTGAGCAAGAGGAGAGAGAAAGGAGAGATTGGAGGAACGGCTGGTGGGGTGAAGTCCTCTGGGGCCTGGTAGGATAGAGCGAGAGTCCTGGTAGGTCAGAGCGAGAGTCCAGGTAGGTCAGAGCGAGAGTCCAGGTAGGTCAGAGCGAGAGTCCCGGTAGGTCAGAGCGAGAGTCCCGGTAGGATAGAGCGAGTCATTAGGATTTTATGCTGAGTGTGATAACGAACCACTGGAAGGTTTCCCAATCTATCTATTTATTTATTTTCCTGGATTTTTAATAGCCATGGTAAAATATACATAACATAAAATTTGCCATTTTAACCATTTTAAAGTGGACGAGTCAGTGTCCCTTGATACGTTCTCAGAGCTGTGCGACCATGGCCCCTATCTAGTTGCAGAACACCCTAAAAGGAAATCCCATACGCACCCCCGACTCTTCCTTCCTCTCCGGAAACCTAGGCAACCACTAATCAGCTTTCTGTCTCCATGAATCCGACTATTCTGGGTATTTCGTACAATATGTATCTGCACTGTGTATGTGGCTTCTTTCACTTAGCATGTTTTCAAGGTTCATCCGTGTGGTATGAATGTATCAGTATTTCATTCCCTTGTATGGCCGAGTGACAGCCCATTGTAGGTGCCTGCCACATTTTGTTGATCCATTTGTCTGTCTGTGGATATTGGAGTAGTTTCCATTTTTTTTGCCATTGTGAATAATGCTGCCATAAACATTGGTATACCAGTATCTGTTTAAACATCTGTTTTCAATTTTTTTTTTTTTCATCCTTGGGACAGGGTCTTGCTCTGTCACCCAAGCTGTAGTGCAGTGGCATAATCACAGCTCACTGCAGCCTTGAACTCCTGGCCTCAAGAGGTCCTCCTATCTCAGCCTCCCAAAGCCCTGGGATTACAGGTGCACATCACTGTGCCCGGCCTTCTTTTCAATTCTTTTGGGTGTGCACCCACACACAAGCTGTATTGCTGGGTGACATGGTAACTCTAGGTGTAACGTTGAGAAACCGTCAACTGGTTTGCAATGTAGCCGCACCCTTTTACGTTCCTACCAGTCGTGTATGAGGGCTCCAATTATTCCATATCCTTGCCGATATTTGCTATTGTCCGTATTTTTATTACAGCCATTTCCATGGGCGTGAAGTGGGATCTCACTGTGCTTTTCATTTGCGTTTCCCTGATGACTAATGACCCTGAGCATCTTTTCAAGCTTGTGAGTCATTTGCATGCGACCCATAGAGAAATGTCTATTCAGGTCCTCCGCTGGTTAAAAACATTTGGTGGTTGTTTGTCTTTTAGTTACTGAGTTGTAAAAGTTCTTCATATCGATTTATTTTTATTGAGCTATTATCACGGCTGCTGTTGTTTCCCCAGCAGGGCTCTGCCCGAATCCCCAGGCATCGCGAATGTCCCCTGCTCAGAAGGAAAGGGACTATACATGCCCCTTCCCTTGAGTAACCTACTCACTGATTCGTCTCCATCAACTTTCCTCCAGAGAGCAGAGCTACTAATCCCTTCTCCCACCGGCCTCGGCCCTCTCGGAAAATTACTCTGAAGGCTCCCTGGGGTCCTCCTACCTAAATGCCTCCCTGGGGGCTGCTCAGCCAGCTTGTGGGGAGCTCTCCAGCCAGGGAGAAGGAGATTCTCTAAGAAGAAATGCAGGCTCCCGGCCCCCAAGCCTGGCCTCACCTCCCTGATGGGTTAGAGACTTCGGAGACCCTGGGCTGAGCCCAGGAGTCTGACAACATCAGGCCTATTTGCCCTCTGCCCTCTTGGTGAGGCTTAGGGACAAGTTAGGGAGTTAATCCAGCCAGGGGGGCCTGTGCAAGGAGTCAGGGAGCCCCCTGTGGCTTCTGGTCTCTGGTCTGCCACTGTGAGACTGGTCCCCGAGCCTCATCTCTGACATGGGCCTGCACCTGTGGGGGAAGGAGCCGGTTTCATCCTTTTGCATCCAGGATTCTGTGCTGGGTTTTAAAAAATGTCCCATTCGGGGTATCATGCCCTCGAGGAAGCCCCTGGTCCCATCTGAGGATTGCATCAGGCCAGCTTACTCACAGTTGTATCTGTTTGTTGTGTTACCTCTTTATACACCTCTCTTATTGGATTGTCAGCACCTTGCAGGTGCAAACTGATCATGTCGGTTCCTGCTCAGAACTCTTTGAGGATTTCTCATTGCTTTGGGATGAAGATTGAACCCTCTCTCTGGCCTCAGCTCCCTGGACAGGTTCGCATTGGCTCTCTCACCGCAGCCTTGAATGGCACTCCCCCTGGAGCTCTGTTCCAGCCAAAAGGGCATCTTTGGGTCCTTTGTGCTTTCTACCACAGGGCCTTTGCATATGCTGTTTTCACCATAAAGATCTTTTTTCCCCACCT
The DNA here is from genome assembly GCA_004363605.1 of Indri indri. NCBI lineage: Eukaryota > Metazoa > Chordata > Mammalia > Primates > Indriidae > Indri > Indri indri. The sequence goes on from RJWJ010012359.1 coordinate 29,517, forward strand.
CACCCTCTTTACTCCTCCTTTAGATTTCTCTGCAAGCTTCACTTCCTCAGGGAAGCCATCTTGGATTCCCCCAACAAATTCCTATTGTTGGTTCTGAGGATCTGTCCTTTGCAGCACTGATTATTTTGCTGCTTTCATTTTTTGAAAAAGCAACTGTCCTCCCTCGTAGAAGCCCCATAAGAGCAGGAACCAAGCCTGTTCTTCCTCCAGTGTAGCTCGATTGCCCGGCCCAGCTCATGGAGCTGAGTAGGTGTTCAATTAATCCATGTCAAATGGTAAGCAACACAACTAATGGATGCGGTGAGCATTGTAGAGGGGAAGGGCATGCCTCTAATCCTTGCTGGGGTGAGGCAAAGACATAAAATGTAACCAAAATGTTTGTACCCTCATAATATCCTGAAATAAAAAGAAAATAGGTAAATTAAAAAAAATAAAAATAAATAAAAATTGACAAGACAAAAAAAAATGGCGAGCGAATCTCCGTGCTCTCCGAGTCCAGGTCAGGGTATGGAATGTGGCAGGCACAAAACACTCAGTTCCATTTTTGCTGGATAAATGAACAGTTCTCTGAGGTGCGGTGGATCTCTGCTCTGTGTGGTGTCAACAGCACGTGCGTTGGGTGTTTGAGTGCGGGAGCCTCCGCTTTCAGCCGTGTTACCCTGGACGAGTCTTTGCCGTCTGGGTCCGTCCAAAAGGGATCTTCATTAAGGGCTGCAGAAGGGATTTCATGGCTGATGGCTTCCTAAGCCCTCCGTTAACCGAAGCCCTTTGCAAATGCGCCTGAAAAGATACCGCTGCCCTCAACATCTTCCACAGAGATCAGTGGTAAGACCACGGCGGGTGCAGGGGTGATGTCTCCTCCTCCACTGGTGGTACTTGAAAAATGGTGGCACGAGGCTGACTTTCCCGGTGCTCTGAGTGACTGGGGACAGCAGCTACAAATCTCAACAGCCCGGATGTAATTTCTGACTCTGGGCACCTGTGTCTCCCAGGCGGGAGCAAGGTGGACAGATTTAGCTGCAGGATGTGCTCTGTGGCTGCGTGGGGCCTGTCTCCCTGCTTTATGGGCACGGAATGTGAGACGTGGTCCTGCCACAGGCAGCCTTGCCCCCTATGGTGGCTTTGAGAGCATTTGCCTCCCTGCAGCTAATTTATCTTTTCTTATCGTTTCTTCTAGCTTAATTATAAAATAACGTATGCTTGTTGTGAAAAAGAGTCAAACAATACAGCACTGTATATAATACAAAGTGACGGCCCTTTCTGCTCTACCCAAATCCCATATTCTGGCTGGGTGCGGTGGCTCACGTCTGTAATCCCAGCACTTTGGGAGGCTGAGGCAGGAGGATCTCTTGAGCCCAGGAGTTTGAGGTTGCAGTGATCTGTGACGATGCCACTGCACTGTAGCCCTGTCTCAAAAATAAAAAACAATCCTACATTCTAGGATGACCAGCATCGAGTGTGGTGTGAACATCACCAGCCCCTGTCTCTCTGATGCACATCAAACATGACAGCAATATCAGGATAGTAGACAAATAATACATAGCAATAACTAGTAATTACAGAGTGCACACTATTGGATAGGCATTATGCTCCAAGTTGTTAGAACAATCAAATGAGTTAATTCAAGGCTGGTAGAATAGTTGCACCCATTTTACAAATGTGGAAACGGAGGCCCAATGATTTTTAGTAGCTTGTCCAAGGTCACACAGTTAATAAGCAAGAGAGTCAAAATTTGAATTTCCCACATGTGTTTACATAATGCAACATATATGCATGTGTATACATGGCTACATAGAGGTTTTTCCACAAAAATTGGATTCACCATATTTTTGGTTCTGAAACTTTTCTTAACAATGCATTGCGGGCATCTCTTCAAGTTAGCGTGAATAAATGCATGTTTAGTTTTTCAAGTATTTTAATATCCAAAGAGGATTCCAGAGTATGGATAGGTTGAAATTCATATAAACCATCTCCAAGGGAGAAACACTTAAGTTATTTCTAAGTTTTTGCTTGAAAAGCCTTGCTGTGTTGACCACCCTTCTACAGACGCCTTTAAAACATTTTTAAAAATGTATTATGCGCATGGTAAACTTTCAAATGGTTTGTCAGGGTGAACAGTCCCTAACTGTCTGCCTCTTGGTCCCCTCGACAGGGCAAGTCACTTTTGGGAGTTTCTTCTGGATTATTCTAGAGAGAGTGTGTGTTTTCAAGCATGTGTGTGTGTGTGTGTCTGTCTACACATATATGGATGTACATGCACACATACATACACATATTTGGATGTACATGCACACATGCATACACACACATATACATACACACGTATGTACATACGCACTTTTTGGTACATAGATGATACTATATACACTATTTTACAAACTTGTTTCTTTTTCATTTAACTATATATGGGAAATTGTTATACATGAGTCCATATAGATTTCCTGCATTCATATTTATGTAGTTTTGAAGGGCCAATGTATTCATCGGTCACATACATATAATAAAATATATTAAGTATATTTGTGTACAATATATATAAGTATATTTGAAGGAACACAGTGAAAATTTTCATTCCCACCTCTGTGCCACCCCAATAAGTAACTCTGATTATTATCATATGATTATTAGTTTTTTATATCCTTCCAGAACTTCTTTATATATATACTTATATATATATATATACACACACACACACAAGAAAATATACCCCATATTGTTATTTTAGACTCCATTTTTTTTACTCAAGAACGATACAGTCTATATACGATTCTCCTTTTGCTGTTTTTCACTGTAACTTGGAGATATTTCCATTTTAGTACATAAGCAGCTTCCTCATTCTTTCTTTTTTTAAAAATAACTGCATATAGGACAGCATTCCATTGTACAGACAAATAAAAATGTGTCTCACTCTTTTAGGAATTATTATTTTAATCCATTAAGTAGGTAATACACGCATAGATAAAACAGAGCGTTTGGAAGAGTAGCCGGTGAAAAGTCAATTTCCCCACTTCTATCTCCAGATCTTTCAGTTCTTCCATCTGGAGGCAACCACTGTCCCCGGTGCCACGCTGCTCTTGAGATGGTGGTACACTATGACCGTGTGCTCCTTCTCTTTCTTACTGGCTGTGTAGGATTCCACTGCCTGGATGGTCCTCTGTGATGGGGATGGGACGGTGCATTATTTTAAGTCTTTTGCCACTCAAGCAACGAAGCAGTGATTAGCCTGCACACCCCGCTTTGGGCTCCGGTGTGGTTGCATATAGACACGTCATCACTGAGTTCAAGGGCATGTGTGTTGACAATTTCATGCATGCTGCCGAGTTTCTTTTTTTAAATTTCAGCATATTACCAGGGTACAAATGCTTAGGTTACGTATATTGCCTTTGCCCTGCCCGAGTCAGAGCTTCAAGCATGTCCATCCCCAGACGGTGCACACCGCACCCATTAGGTGTGTATATACCCATCCCCCACCTCCCTCCTCCCACCTGCTGGACACCTGATGAATGTTATTACTATATGTGCACTTAAGTGTTGATCAGTTAATACCAATTTGATGGTGAGTACATGTGGTGCTTGTTTTTCTATTCTTGGGATACTTCCCTTAGTAGAATAGGTTCCAGCTCTACCTGGGATAATACAAGAGGTGCTATATCACCATTGTTTTTGTGGCTGAGTAGAACTCCATGGTACACATATACCACATTTTATTAATCCACTCATGTATTGATGGGCGCTTGGGTTGTTTCCACATCTTTGCAATTGTGAATTGTGCTGCTATAAACATTCTAGTGCAGATGTCTTTTTTATAGAATGTCTTGTTTTCCTTTGGGTAGATGCCCAGTAATGAGATTGCTGGATCAAATGGTAGTTCTACTTTTAACTCTTTGAGGTATCTCCGTATAACTTTCCACAGAGGTTGTACTAGTTTGCAGTCCCACCAGCAGTGTATGAGTGTTCCTATCTCTCCGCATCCATGCCAACATTTGTTGTTTTGGGACTTTTTGATAAAGGCCAGTCTCACTGGAGATAAGTGATATCTCAATGTGGTTTTGATTTGCATTTCCCTGATGATTAGAGATGTTGAGCATTTTTTCATATATTTTTGGCTATTAGTCTGTCTTCTTTGGAAAAGTTTCTGTTCATGTCTTTTGCCCACTTTTTAATGGGGTTTGATTTTTTCTGGTTGATTTTCTCGAGTTCTATATAGATTCATGTTCCTTCTTGATATTAATCTGCTAACCTCAGGGTTGACCTTCACGTGCAAAGAGAATGCCTGATGCAGTCAGTGTTCGTCTCATGTGGATCTTAGGCACAGTAAAGGGTTCATTCTTGACCTTGTGACATTGGCATAGCCAACGTGCCTTTCCAGGTGCCAACACCCTGACCTAGTCACGACCAGCAGCCTCTCTGGTGAGGTGGCCGTGGAATTCTGGAGACAGACCTGGGCAGAGGAGGAGGTTGGTATATCCAGACGGACTCCAAAGACACAAAGCCAAGGGCAAGCGAGGGCCTTAGACTTGGGTTAGAAACACATGATTTAAGGTGAGTTCCACCAGAAGCAAACCCCGACGCAAGAATTTTAGTGCAGTCTCAGTGTGGGATCCCAGTCAGGAGAGTGGGCTCTGGAGCCAGACTGTCTGGGCTCAAATTTCACTGCCGCTCTGTGGTACTGGGACAGTTGCTTAACCACTCTGAGCCTCAGATTTTTCCTCTGTACAATGGGAATGACCACAGGGCTCCCATCCTGGAGTGAATATTGGTTAGAATAAGACACAGGAAATTCTTTGAACAGCCAGAGGCACAGAGAAAGTGCTCAGTAAGCATCGTCTGTTGTCCATATCGTCCCCACCATGGGCTTTGAACTCTGTCCCGATGACTCCACGGTGGGAGGAGGGGCGGACATGGATACGCTTTGCAGAGCGCACAGCCGTGCCCAGGGAAGGTTAGGCAACAAAGGGCAGGGGACACAAGCACCTGGGGCCACGTCCCAGTGGGCCAGGAGGGATTTGGCCATTGCCGGCACTTGCCCCTGGCTGGTGTCGGTGATTCGCTTGGAGCATGGGGTCCCTTCCCTCTGTCTGCTCTTCTCCCCCCTCCCCAAGTCCTCGCCTGTCTCCCCTGCCCCTGCACCTGCCCGGATTCTCCCGTTAACCCCAAACACGAATGCTCTTATCTCCCCTCCCTGGCAGCACTGGCCCCCTGATTTAAGCCGCCTGCCCTTGCCCTTCATCAGCCCCGGCCCCTCCCGTCCTGTGGTCCAGCTTCCCCTTTATCTCCCTCGGCGCGATCGATGCTGCGGAGGGGACGGCGGAGCCCGCTCTTCTTGCGGGGAGCCGGGGCTAGTATTTCTTGCTAAGCTTCTGTCGGGCCATGCTCGGTTTCTCATCACGTTTCTGCCCGGCCGCGGTAGTATTTCTTGCTCCTCGGCTGCGCAGCCTGGAGACGCCCGGGAATTCTTACGTGGCGAGGAGGAGAGGCGCATCTTCAGAGCGCTCTGGAACCCATCTGGCTGTGGCTTTGCGGGAGGAGGGATGGCGGGTGGCACTTGGCTCCCACGGGTGGTGGGTCTTGGGGGTCCCTCGGGCACACTATGCCTTTGCTCTGCACCTTGGGTTAGCGCCTGTGCCTGCTGCCGCGGTCCCCACCTTAAGTCAATCCAGTGTCTGGGTCATTGAAATCGGCTCTTCGCTGGGTTCCCTGTCAACTGGGTTCCTGCCCACTCCGTGGCAGGAAAGGCCAGGGTGAGAGTCTAGCTCTGCCCATAACGCAGATGTGGACTTGACTCAGTTTCTCACCTGTGAAATGAGATGATTTCTCTCTCTCTCTCTCCCCTTTTCCTTATTTATTTAACAAACACGAAACATGTAAATAGTGTTCATTAGGTGTCAGGCAGTCTTCTGTGTACTTGACAAACATTAACACATTTAAATTCTCCCGGTCACTCTATGATAAAGAGACAACTATCCCCTCTGTTTTACAGATGAGAAACTGTAGCACAGAGAAGCTGAGCAACTTGCCCAAGGCAGCACAGCTAGTAAGTAGGAGAGTCAGGATTTGAACCCAGGTAGTTTGGCTCCAGAGCATATATTCCTTTTTTTTTTTTTTTGAGACAGGGTCTCACTCTGTCACCCAGGCTAGAGTGCAGTGGTGTGATCATAGCTCACTGCAACCTCTAACTCCTGGGCTCAAGCGATCCTCCGGCCTCAGCCTCCCAAGTAGCTGGGATTACGGGAGCGCACCACCACACCTGGCTAATTTTTCCATTTTTGTACAGGTGAGGTCTTGCTCTTGCTCAGGCTGGTTTTGACTTCTGACCTCAAGTGATCCTCCTGCCTCAGCCTCCCAGAGTGCTAGGATTACAGGCGTGAGCCACCGCATCCATCCTGGCTCCAGGTGAGAAACCAAGCATATATTCTTAAGAGATGGTTTCTTTTGATGGTCTTGTGGTTTTCTTATAGTTCCGAAATGCTGGTATAGCTGATTTGCATTATTCATGCCAGTTATGGTTTATAGAGTTGCTGCAAACACTGAATTAGTGAAAACCCTCCCACCGCTCCTAGGGGAACTGCAGGGTTAGGTTCTCGTGAGCCTCTGGTCACAACACAACAGTTTTGTCCACTGATCAATACATAACCATGTTTGATGCGTGTTTCTGTTTAAAGATGCCTTATTTAATATTTATTGTTGGTTTATTAACGTCGAACTCACAGCCAACAGCGTATAACTCATGCCTGCATGAAGCTAACCTAACACACATATTTTTGTTGTAAGGCGTCACAGCCTTCTTAAACTTAGAAACACTAGACAGCACCTCAGTGCCGTCCTTCGGGCCCTTTTAAAGAGCAACATCACCAGCGAAAAGCACAAAAATGTGAAAAACGTGGCAGTAAACGGACTGCGCAAAGAGCGCTGGTTTACAGTACGAGACGGCAACAAGAGAGCCCTGTGCAGCCTCAGCCGATGACACGTGTCCGGGACGCAGCATTCTGCCAGTGTCCACAGAAGAGTTGTGAGTATTGGTTTTGGGGTTGCAAGTAAATTTGATCAAGCTGGCGAATTTGCAAATAATCACTGAATAATGACGATTGACTTTATCTTGTATTATTACTCCCCTGCTCAATAGCCTTCTAAAGCTCCCTACTGCCTATCATATCAAATATAAACTCCACCTGCCCGCCTTTCGAGAGCTTTAATAATCTGACTCCACTCTATCTCTCGAAAGTTATTCCCATTTACTCCTGAAGGGGTCAGCTTCCACAGCAATGAATTATCTGGTCCAAAAGTCCCAATACTGCCAGTATTGAGAGGGGACCTATTCACGGGGCATTGGCTTTGGAGTCTCCTCCTTCATGAATACTTGAATTCTCTCCGTACCTTCTTGCTATATGATTACCCAGACTCTTGGATGCCTCCAGCAATGGGGAGCTCACCACCTGTCCTGAAGGCAGAAAGACCTTGGCTCGATCTACTTGTGGTTGTGCGACTGTGGACTTCCCCACATGTGGGAAGGCCCACCCTGGGCCTCAGTTTCCTCCAGTATTATGGGATGAGCAGCGGCAGCTCTGCCTCACAGGTTGTGTGGGAGGATGGATGAGAGGATGCGCCTGAGCCGGCTGGCACAGTGTACGGTGCGCGGTGAGCTCTCGATACGCATTTTCCGCTATGTGTGCCCCATCCTGCCTCCCTCACCTGCATCGCGGGTGGGTCAGGAGCAGATCAACTGCAGGGTCTCTTCTGCCCCCTGGGATTTCAGAATTCTAGACAGAGGAAGCAGAACACAGAAGATGTAGGTCTTTGGGGATTCTTTCCCTTTGGGGCTGTTTCCCTCTAATGTCTGCACACGAGCGTTTGGGGCGGGGTGTTGCTGTGGGTGCTGGAAAGGGACTCTGTACGACCGCGTGGCTGTGTGGTCGCCTGTGAAGGAGAATCAGAATTCCTATGAAGGAAGCCGTGGGTGTCACTTGGGCAGCCGATGGCTCTGAGGGCCACCATTCGTTTCATGTCACCGAGGGCAGCTCTGCCGGCTCCCAAGGGGTGGACTTGGGACCCAGCAGGGCCTAGCCTGGAAGACTGGGAGCGGGCAGGGAGAGAGGATGGCAATCCCAGATGGGCCCAAACATCTGCGTCCAGAGACCCCGGTACCCCTAGAGGAGCTGCTTAGCGCTCTGTTTGTTCCCCTCACTGCGTGACTCTGGAGAGATATGTGGGGCTCGGGGAGGAGGTGTGCGTGGGGCCCAGGCCCAGGCCCAGGGACCGTAAGAAATGATGCCCCCAGCCCCGATTCTAATAATTGCTTAAAGCTCCACTTCTGTGCAGACTCCATGCTCGCTCTCTCACTGGGTGCTGCTATCACCCCATTTAGCAGACGAGCAGATTGAAGCCCAGAGAGGTGACGTCCTTTCCTGAGGTCACGCAGATGAGAAGAGGCACAGCTGGGACTCGTTCTGAGCGTCCGGGCCCCAGAGCCTTCTCCCGCGTCCCCTGCTCTGCTGTGCTGGCTTCTCCCGCAGAGCCCGCCGCGGCGTTGCTCATCTGCACGCACCGGGTCCTCCTCCATCCATCTCCCCTTGTCCCAGGATCCTCTAAACTATGTGGGAAACCAACTGTTGATGACATTTAATCTCGCCTGGCGTCCGATAGTGATAACTTGTGGCCTCACCGAGGCGGAGAGAATTATTATTCAAAGTGCACGTCGAGTCAGGAACGTGGTATAGAGGGCAACATGGACGAGAGTATGGAGCCCGAGGGGCACAGGGACACGGCGGGGGCAGACTGGCCGGGGGCACAGACTCGCGGAAAGCAGTTACTTAACCCTGCTCACCTACTCACTGTTCCCTACAACAGGGACCAGCTGGTTTTCAGGTGACAAGACAGAGAATGCGCCAGCTGGGAAGTGTGAGCCAATGTGGAGGATGAGTTGCCCCGAGGAGACGAGAGAGATGAGCTGAGAAGCCGGGAAGAGACGGGAGAAGGAGGGTGAGGAGGGGAGGGTTGCAGGAGTACGGAGCAGATACCGGGACCGGGACCACCCTGGACTCCTGTTACACAGTGGACGCTGCCACTAAGCACTCTCGCAGGCATTACTTCTCATCCTCGGGACAACGTGATAAGGCAGGTTGACTTATTCCCATTCTACAGATCAGGAGCCCGGGCTCGGATGCGAGTGGGTTTCCCGCCATTGGAGAACTAAGCTGGTAACCAAAGCTGGGACTCAAACCCAAGATTGACACCCCAGAGGAGAGAGAAATTCTGCTTTTCCCACTTTCCTTAGCTTGTTTGTGCTGCTGTCACAGAATACCTGAGGCTGGGTCATTGATAAACAGATGTTTATAGGCTCACGGTTCTGGAGGCTGGGAAGTCCAAGATCAAGGCGCTCGTTCCAAGGTGGTGCCTCGAAAGCTGCGTCCTCCGGAGGGGAAGAACAGAGGGCTTCGTCTCCACACAGTGGAAGGCAAAGGGCAAAGAGGCAAAGGGAGGTGTAACTTATCCCTTCACGATGGCATCAGTCCCACTCGTGAGGGCGGACCCCTCCCAGCCTAGTCACCTCCCAGAGCTTCCACCTCTTACTACTGTTACAATGGCAGTTAAGTTTCAACACAAGTTTTGCAGGGGATCACATTCAAACCATAGCGTCACTGGGAAGGTTTTCTCCTACCACATGTGTGAAAGAGCACAGAATGTGGGGACAGAGAGACCAGGGTTCAAGTCCCACCCCTGCCTCCTGCGCCTGCCTTGGGCACCGGTGAAGCCAGTGGAGTTCTCATGCAGCCAGTGGAACCGATACCCTGCCTCTTGTGTGTGACGTAACCTCACACCTGTCCCATCACCTGTCTGAGCCCTGGGTCCCTTACCTGCATAACAGAAATAATATCAACACAAAAGTTTGCAGGGGGATTGTGAGGAGCGAGTTAGCTGATCCCAGGGAAAGTGCTGTCTACATTTCATGGTGCTGTGCTCGTGCAATGGTTCATACTCATCATCGCCATCTCTGGTTTCTAGAGCCTGGTTTTTCACTGACTCTCCCCTCCCACCCCCAGCTGCGAGATCCTCAGGTCGCCCTAGTGACGGGTGTTACCTGGCGGTAGCAGCTCTGATCTGCCGCCTGTTCTCATTTCCAGTAGCCTGGACTCATTGTGGTAACCATGTGTCTCCTGCTGCTGCTGGAGGCCCCTGGTATCACCTGCCAGGCCACTGCCCTTGCACCCAATCATTGTGCCCTTGTGCTTTCTGCCCTCTTGCACGAGTCACCCAGGTTTGCCTTCTCTACTTTGTGTGATTTTTATCCGTATTGCTCCCAATATTGTTCATTCTCAGCAAGCCCCGAGTCACAAGTTCCTGCTGATACATGTTTTCTAAATAGCAGCCTTGGAAAAGAACGTACAGTGTCTCTTCCCTCGCCCCACACTCATGGCTTGGTGTCTTCATTCCTTTGATTATTTATGGATCTATCCATCCAACGATCATCCCATATACTCCAGCAAGACTCAACAGACTTTTATTCAGCATTTACTAGGTATAGTTGCTGAAAATATGAAGACAACAACCGCCATATTTGATTGTGGTAAAGTATTACAGGAACTTCACCATTTAAACCATTTTTAAGTGTACGATTTAGTGGCTTCAGTTACATTGACCATGTCGTGCAACCTTCAGCAGCATCTATTTCCAAAATTTTTCATCACCCCAACAGAAACTCCATACCCATTAAGCTATAACTCACCATCCCGCCTGCCCCCTGGTCTCTGGTAACGTCTAATCCTCATCCTGTCTCTGGATTTGCTTATTCTAGATATTTCATATAAGTGGAATGACACAGTATTTGTCCTCTGTGTCTGACTTATTTCACTTAGCATGATGTTTTCAAGGTTCGACCATGTCATAGTATGTGTCAGGACAACATTTCTTTTTATGGTTGAATAATATTTCATCACGTAGATATGTACCAAATTTTATTTATCCATTTATCTGTCGATGGACACTTAGATCGTTTCCACCTCTTGGCTATTATGAATCACGTGGCTATGTATATTTCCATACAAGTATCTGTTTGAGTCGCTGTGTCCAATACTTTTGGGTATATATCTAGGGGTGGAATTGCTGGGTCATGGGGTAAATCTGTACTGAATGTTTTGAGGAACCAATAGCTGCCATTTCTGCCCAAACATTGAGTTCCATACTCTATCCACAGTATGTCATCTATTCCTATGATAGCCCCTCAAGAAAGTTGTCAATACCCCTCAGATGAAGAAACTGAGTCGAAGGGAGTGTATCAGTCAACTACTGCTGAATAACAAACCACCCTAGAATTCACTGGCTCACAGCAGCCATCACTTACTGCTGCTCACACATTTGCAAGTTGGCTCAGGGCTGGTTTCTCCGGGCCGGGTTATGCGTGGGCAGCTCGGCCGGGGCAGCTCAGCGCCACATGTGTCCCAACCTCCTCCTGAGAGCAGCGGGCTGGCCTGAGGATGTTCTTCTCGAGGCAGGAGTGCAGGACAGTGGCTGAAACATGCAAGATGTCTTTTGGAGCAAGCAAGCATTAGAGGGAAACAGCTCCAAAGGGAAAGTATCCCCAAAGACCTACATCTTCCTCCTCATTCTACTGGCTAAAGCAAGTCATATGGCCAAATGCAAAGTCAAAGGACAGAGAACTATACTCTGCCCCTTTAGTAGGGTGAATTATAAAGTCACACGGCAAACGGCACGGACAGCAGTGGGAGAGTAAAGAACTGAAGCCGCCAGTGTGATCTAACACAGGATATTAACGATTCTCCCCAGATCACAGTTGTGCGTGATGGAACCAGAATTCAAACGAAAGCCACTGGGCTCCTTCTCTGATTTTATCTCTCTGCTTTTCAAAGACAGAACACTGAGGACTCTGCTCTCGAGGTGCTCACGGTCTAGAAGAGCGAGACACAGGGATTGACTAGCACGTATAAGAAAGTGCTCCAGATGCTACGGGGTGATGACGGGCACATGGAGAACAGCCAGGGCAAAGCGGAGGGAAGGTCAGCCCCACCTGAGGATGGAGGAAGGGGCCATCAAGAAGGGTTTCCAGGGAGGCTGGTCTTTGATAGGAATCCTGAAAGTTGGCAGAAGGGAAAGAAAACGTTACGCTAGGCTACAGAAGGATGAAGGCCTGAACGCTGGTAGGTGATAGTGAGCTCAGAAGTTTACATGCAGGCTGATAAGCCTGGGACCGTTTCCAGGGACGGGATGAAGGTGAAGACGTGTGAGGAACATCTTGGTTTTGAAGGGTCTTGAAAAGAGATATACAGGAACTAACTTCAGATCTTTGTACAGATGGGAAAAAAGAGGTTCGGAAGGACGATGAGTCATCCAAAAGTCTCAGGGGAGTGCTGAGTATGCAGACTTGAGCCCTCTGTCTTAGGGGGGAAAGCCCTGTGGGAGTGTACTCATGATGCAGCGAGAGGTGCATGGTGCGTGCCAAGGCAGGCAGCGCCCAGGGCAGGTTAGCTGGTGCCCAGGACTCGGGGGCATGGGATGGAGGATCGGGAAGTAGGGATTGGGGAGCAAAGGGAATGGCTTGAGAGCGAGTGTCTCAGTCCGCTTTCTGCTGCTATCGCTGAATACCTGAAGTCGCACAATCTACAAAGAAGAGAAATGTATTCTCTCACAGTTCTGGAGGCTGGAAAGTCCAA
>RJWJ010012360.1:0-42178 GCA_004363605.1 Indri indri
TTTTTTTTTTTTTTTTTTTTTTTTGAGACAGAGTCTCACTGTGTTGCCCGCACTAAAGTGCCGTGGCATCATCCTAGCTCACAGCCTCAAACTCCTGGGCTCAAGCAATCCTTCTGCCTCAGCCTCCCGAGTAGCTGGGACTACAGGCATGCGCCACCATGCCCGGCTAATTTTTTCTATATATTTTTAGTTGTCTGATTAATTTCTTTCTATTTTTAGTAGAGACGGGGTGTCGCTCTTGCTCAGGCTGGTTTCGAACTCCTGAGCTCAAACAATCCGCCCGCCTCAGCCTCCCAGAGTGCCAGGATTACAGGCGTGAGCCACTGTGCCCGGCCAAGGTAGAGCTTTTAGAGAAGGAGCTTGCATATGCAGATACGACCTTGAGAAAACCTGTTAATCATTTGGTAGCATCCCACACCTCCCAAAAGTCCTTCCCCAGAATAGGCCAATAAAAGGAAACAACTCAATAATTCCCAGAGAGGAAGTTAGTAAGTCAGTCAGTCAGTCTTTCTTTCTCCATTTGCGGAGACAGACTTGTCTCGTTTTATAATAAAAAGCTACTCGTGTGAAACTGATGCCTGCTTGTGGTCACTCTGTCACACTGGCCCTGCTTGTGATATTTTTTTTTCCAAGCAAGGAGCCAAAGAACTAGCATGACAGTCCGCCAATGAGGCTGGACCTTACACTTTGGTGTGTCTGGTCATTCTTTGGCCAAGAGCACACCAAGAACCAAGAGCAGATTGCCACGTGGCAATTTTAATCACAAACTGTGGGTCTAGGAAGGCGAGGGACAAAAACACTGCCTTAGTACCAGGAACGGAGCCAGCCACCTTCTGGCTCCAAGAATGCATTTGCCAAAAGCCCCAAAATCAACAGCAAAATATCATGGTGGGGGAAGTAGGGTGAGGGAAGGGTAGGAGGGGAGACATTGAAACAAAAAGGAAAAACTTCCACTCAAAAGTAAATTCCAAAACAAAGTTCTGAGACATATGAAGAAATATAATGCTAAGAAGCAAGCCACAAAAATCAGTAAAAGGAACAAAAATTCATTTCAGAAGCAATTTACTTAAGTGCAATCTGTCAAAGATTATAAAATAAGCATCTTGAAGATGTTCGAAAACATAAATGAAAGCGGAAGAGCCATCACAAGAGCAAGAAATTAAAAAAAATAATGTACAGAAATAAAACCTCAGGTAAAAACTAATTAGAAATCTTGAAAATAAAAAAACTAAGTCATTGAAATAAAAAGAATCAATGAAATCTATTCTATACAGGACATAGTGAAAGAGAGAATTAGTAAACTGAAAGGTAACTACCTGGAACTTAATATAGGTAGACAAAAAGATAAAAAACAAACAAAACAGGAAGGAGCACTTAAGTGACATACATGGAGGCTGCGATGTTTGCTAATGGAGTCCCAAGGGCAGAGACTGGTGGAGAAGCAACACATGAAGAGACAACTGCTGAGAATTTCCCAGAACTGGAGATAGCACATCCTCATAATGAAAGAGCTCTGAATGAGTTTAGTATTGACTAGGAGAAGGCACAAGTGAGCCTTATAGTTTGCTAGGAACGTTCTAAATCTTGACCTAGGTAGTGGTAACATAGGTATATGTGTACACAAAATTTAATTTGAGCTTATATTTTATGCAAGTTAGACCTTGATAGAACATTAAACAGAAAAAAAGAGTACTACACTATATAAACATGAATTCACATTAGATACACTATAGAGAAAATGCATATCATCAATATTAATAAAAATATAATCTTAAAAGTTATCAGAGGGAAAAATATAGTTTACCTCAATGGAATGAGACTGAGAACACACTTCTCAGCAGCAGCAATAGATGTCAGAAAATAATGAAGGAAGATCTTCAAAAAGCTGAGGAAAAATAACTGTCTAGAATTTTACATGCAGCCAAACCATAATTCAAGAATGAAGGAAAAATACTCTTTAGACATACAAAGGGAAAAAATTTTACCACCTATCGAAGATCTCTTAAAAGGGCTCTTACTAGATACAGTTCATCAGGAAGAAAAGAGGACACAGAGGACCCATGGTATACAAGAAAAAAGTTATCACAGAAATTGGTAAAATGCTAACAATTAACCATACAAAAAGTAACATTTGAAGGTTTAAAAAGTGTAAAACTCAAACTCTAAAAAATAATAAGATAGATAAGGGGATGTTTAGGTGATAAGGCATGCTAACAACTTTGGTACGATTACAAGGAAAAAACATTGGCAAAATTTAATTTAAAAATAGAAATATAATCTACAGGATTAAAAAAAGCAGAGGAAAAATATAAAATAATGATCATCTAACTGAAGGCAGGCACATGAAAAGAAAAAAGCAGAGAATAAACAAAAGATGGTAGGAATACATCCAGATATATCAGTAATCACAATAAATATAAATGGATTAAAATCACCTATTAGAAGCAGAGATTATAAAAACGGACAAGAAAATAAAATTTGGGTAAATGTAGCTTACAAGAGATAGACCTAAAACAAGAATAAAATAAAAAATAAAAGGATAGAAAAATATTTAACATACAAATACACCTCCTCACACACACACCAAAAATAGATGCAGGATTGAAGATACAGATTGAGGCCTTACGCGGTGGCTCACGCCTGTAACCCCAGCACTGCAGGAGGCTGCGGCAGGAAGACTGCTTGAGCTCAGGAGTTTAAGATCAGCCTGAGCAAGAGCGAAACCCCATCTCTACTAAAAATAGAAAAATTAAAAAATAGAAAAATTAGTCAGACAACATGGCACATGCCTGTAGTCCCAGCTACTTGGGAGGCTGAGGCAGGAGGATCACTTGAGCCCAGGAGCTTGAGGTTGCAGTGAGCTATGATGACACCACTGCACTCTAACCAAGGTGACAGAGTGAGATTCTGCCTCATAAAAAAAAAAAAGACATGGTTTGAAAATAAATAAAAAATAGCTGAAGTAGCAATATTAACAGGAGAACACCATAAGAGAACATGAAGGAAAATCTAAAACACTAAGTTAACAAATAAGTTCTCAAAGTTCACTGTATAGAAACTACTTCACTGTATTACAAGATGCTCACAGTTATATCATTAGTTTAAAAAGTTCAGTCACCAATATAAATTATTTTAGTGAAATAAACTTATCTGTTAGATGATATTCATTGGTCACCTAAAAGGTACCTCATCTAACTCCTAAGAGCTGTCCCTAGCCAACAAATATTTACTGAAAGTGTACTGGGGCACTGGGGATACAGCAGTGAACAACAGCAACAACAAAGACTTCAGATTTCTAACCTCAAGGAGCTTGCTTAATATCTTGTGACAAATAAACTGGAAATTACAGTTGGATGAGGTGAAGTCAGGATGCTTTGTGAACATTCAAAACTAATTCAGTTTTAGGAAGATGAGAGAAGGCATCCTAGAATAAACTGACATCGAATTTGAACCTGAAAAGGTGAGGAGGAGACAAGAAAAAGGGCAGTCATACAGGCAGAAGGCAACACAGCCAAAGCCCTGGAGGCAAAGAGAACATGGAACTTTGGAGGAACTGGCAAACAGTACGTGAGAGAAGTGGTAAGAGTACGCTGGTAAAATAAACAGGAATAGAACAAAAATGACTTTTATATGTCATACAGACAAAGCTACAGTGCCAGATCATATCATACTCCTTTATATGACAGATGTTTTAGTAGCTAAAACAGACATTTCAAAAGGAAAAAAAAAATCACACCCTTATGTTTCTGCTATAAGGGAGAAACTATTGAACTAGGCAACCTAGCAATGAAATACTTCTTAGACGCCTAGAAAATAAATTCTGGCCATAGGAAAACAGAATAAAATAATGTTATATCAATTGTGTTCACCTATATTCAAATTTCAACCACCCTTTAAGAACTATCTACAAATTCTACTTCAGCCCTCTTTCTCTGAGTAACTCAACCTACATGATTTTGTTCCTGTTTCTAAATTCCTATGGTAGTTATAATTAATTTGGAAAGAATCACAAATTACATTATAAAATATTATGTTACTGTTAATTATTTTTTTAAGATTGGGGTTTCTTGTATTTAATAGACCAGTGGTCCCTAACCTTTTTTGGCACCAGGGACCAGTTTCATGGAAGACAATTTTTCTTCGGATTGTGCAGGGGGGATGGTTTCAGGATCATTCAAGTCCGTTATATTTACTGTGCAGTCAAACTTCTCTGCTAATGATAATCTGTATTTGCAGCTGCTCTCCAGTGCTGGCATCACCGCCTCAGCTTCACCTCAGATCATCAGGCATTAGATTCTCATAAGGAGCGCGCAAACTAGATCCCTCACATGCGCACTTTATAGTAGGGTTCGCACTCCTATGAGAATCTAATGCAGCTGCTGATCTGACAGGAGGTGGAGCTCAGGCGGTGATGCGAGCGATGGGGAGCAGCTCTAAATACAGATGAAGCTCCGCTGGCTTGCCCACTGTCACCTCCTGTTGTGCAGCCTGGTTCCTAACAGGCCACAGACTGGTACTGGTCCACAGCCTGGGGGTACTAGATTATGAGCTTCTTCACAATAGGAATAGGATACACCGGAAGTGCTTTATATATATTCTCCCCATTCCCCAGGTTTCAGGCCACTGCCCCACACATAATGAATTTTAGATTAAAATGCTTTAGAAAAAAATGACAATAATTTCACAAATCCTTATTTTCCTCATAAGGTATACATCGAACTGTCCTTTATATTTCTTTTGGTTCTAACATTTGATCTGTAACATGTTTCTGACATTTAGAAAGATTGGTAGCCTTTTTTCTTTGTTTTTAATTATGCCTACATCTATTCATAGAACAGACAATATGCGAGCTGTGTGAGAGAATGCTGAGGGGGGAAGAAGAAAGGAGAGGGTGAAGGGGAAAGAGAGAGGGAGAGAAGAAACACAGAAAAATCTATCTACGGATGAATGACTTTTACCTGTGAACCATAGCAAGGTATAAAACACAGTACTATTATATTTGAAAGAATTACCCCTAATTTATCCCGAAACTAAGGTTCTATTAATAATCGTAATGTAAATGCCAAAAGAACATTTTGAGACCAACTAATGAACCATGAAGATTTCAAATCTACTGAGTTTCGGCTTTGATCAACAATTCAGTGCTATAATTTAGAAATGCTACTTGGCAAAATAGTTAAAACTCAGATGTGAGTTTGATTCCAAGCTCTGACACTTACTAGTGATCTTGACCAAGTTACTTAATCTCTCAGACTCTCAGGAAAACGCTGAATGCACAGCTCTATAAAAAAATATCATGAAACTGGAAGTGCTAACACTTCATATACATCATTAGGTAACACTTTACAATATCTTTAGGTGAAAATAAAAATAAAACATTAACTATATAACAATTAGGAATTAAGACAAATTCTAGTTTCCTATTCCGTATTGTCATTCTATTATAATAGATCATTCAACAAACATTGACGTGTAAGGCATGGTACTATATGCACTGGGTATCACAACAACAGTCAAGATGCGGTTCTGTCTACAAAGAGTTGAGTGGAGAAGAGAGGAGAAGACTGAGCAGCTAGGACAGAGGCTCATGGACAGCGAGAGGTAACAGGCGGCTTCTCAGTTGCCACGTTGATGGCTGACTGGTTGCAGGAAGAGGTGGCAGCCCTGGAGTGTTCCTGCACCATCTTCTTGTGGTCCATGTCAGTGGCGGAGGTGGAGCGGGCCCGGAGCGAGAGTGCGGGCCCCAGGAGGGGCCAGAGCAGAGGCCCGCCCGGGGGCCGCTCCCCAGCACCGACGCCAGCATCATCGTCCTGTTCCTTTGTCCAGATGGGCAGAGCCAGAGCTGAGGACTGCAGTATACAGAGGCTTCCCTTTCTCTTTTTAAGTTCTAGGTATGAAGTATAGTTTTGGTCAGACACAGTTAACGATGATGTTTATTAACTAAACACATCCTGTGGCTTTCACAAAATAATTTTGTTCTGCCAAAAAATAAGAATTAAAGCCTCTATTTAAAAGATGTGTGGTGGTAGGGTAGAAGAGAGCTAGTTTTTAATCTGCAAGACCAAGTAAATCAGAGCTACATGAACATTAAAGAAAAAAGCTGCTTCTCGGTGCTATGCTGAACCATAATGACAATCACTAAACACAAAATAATTGTTTACTCAACAAATATTTACTAGGTACCACTATGTGAATGACATTGTGTGAGACACTCCGATAAAACAGTAATAAAATAAGACAGACCTGCTTCAGAAAGTTCCTAATCAGACTGAGGAAGAGTACAACAAGCAGACAATGCCAGTCCCATCCAATTAGTACCTACGGCAGAACAGGAATACAGAGGAGGGATCCCTAGTCAGTGCTGTCAACCCTTTTCACTTCATCACACACAAAGAGGATTCGGGTCCTGTCCTGAGGGCTGAGGGCTGAGTAGCAACTTGACAAGGGGCTGGTTAGACGATGTTAACCTCCCACACATCCCTCTGGCCTCTCACGTGAGACCTGTCTAGTGGCTACCGTACTGGATAGTTCACCGCAGAACATTCCCATCACCAGGGAAAGTCCTATTGAATATTACTGCACTCTATGATTCCATTCACCAATTTTAAAATTCTGATATAATACCGATATTAGCAATCACTATAGAAAAGTATAATAATGGAATGCAATTCAGTAATAAAGGGAATGAACTGCTGATAAATGCTATGACATGGATGAACCCGGATCACGCTAAATGAAGGAAGCCAGTCACAAAAGACCACATATTATATGATTCTATTTACATGAAATGTCCAGAAAAGGCAAAATTTTAAAGACAGAAAGTAGGTCAAGGTTGTCTAGGGCTAGAGATGGGAGAAGGAAGTGACTTCAATCAGACAGCAGGGATCTTTTTGGGGTGACAGAAATGTTCTAAAACTGGATTGTGGTGATGGGTGCACAACTTTATATACTTGCTAGAAATTACTGAATTGTGCGCTTAAAATAGGTGAATGGTATGTTAATTATGCCTCAATAAAACTGTGAAAATAGTGGCACACTGAAAAAACACTGACACTACTTGTAAAATGTACTTTTCAAAGGTTTTCCATTTTAGCACCACAAACATACATATTCCCCAGAAATAATTGAAACCAAAGCCCCATCTACAGTAGAATCCAAAGACCCACATAATTTTCCAGTAGCACTTAATGATACAGGATAAAGCTTCCTTCAAAAGAATTTTATTTCTAGATTTTATAACAACACTGTATTAGTTATAGTCTAAGACATTCACAAAAACTATTTGGAATGTGCCAAATCCCTTGTCTCATGACATAAGGAAGGCTCACGAAGAATGACAATATCTGAAGGATGACACCAAGAACAGCAGTGGCAAGCACCACTGTTAAGTGTGCTTACTACATATGTTCCAGGTACTGGGGGGGGGGGGTACATACTTGATGGAATTATCTCAGCCTGGCTTTGTTCCACAGGGCTTCATAGCAGAGTGAAAAAATCTTAAATAGCTCAAGAAAGAAAATAATGTTTTTCATATCCTCAAATATTCTCCCATAAAAGGGAAACAAGAATATTCTCTTCCTTTTGTTATTTGAACAGATTTGACCTTTCAATTGATGAAAAAATAAACTATGTCCAATTTGATTAAACTAAACACATCTGAAGCACACTTCCCCCTCAAATAAAAAACTTGTAATAAAGATGTAGAATTACAGTTCAATTCACCTTTCAAGAGATTCTGTAATTGTGGGTGTTCCCTACCATTTTCAGTTTTTTCTCTACTAATAATACGATGTATATATATTCAATCCTCAGACTGAAATTCTAATACTCAAAGCCAGGATATACTGTACCTTAGATTACATCTAGTTCAACTCACTCCCAGGTAGTTCATGGCAGAGTGGGCACCCCAAAAGACAAACCATGATTCCTGAGCCAGAGTTCTTTTCATTGTACCCTTAACCCCTTGGCTTAAAACATACACACACATACACACATGGCATTAGTCAAAGTTGTGAATTACGGAGTCTCAGATTTTCAAGAAACCTTAAAGGTTTGTAAGATTGAACTGCTATCCACTGAAGGTTATAAGATCATGACCTAGCCTTTGCTTAAAAATAAAATAGATTCATAATTAGATATAACACTTTTTTTCAAGAAAAATTTTAATCTTCTTCATGTATAGAGGTCTAAACACATTGTTTTAAATAATGGTGACCATGCATTAATGTAGATCTCAAAATCAAACAAAAACATAACTAGTAAGAGAAAAAGGTATATAAAAAAGTACTGTCAGAATACAAATTTGTTTTTAATACAAAACTGAACTTATCATAAATGTACCAAGCACCAGGTACACTCAGACATATTCAGTCATACCTATGTGTATAGTATGTGTTAATGAAAGAAGCAAATTACACTCAAAAGATCACAATTAAATCACAAAGGTGATGTGCTTTAAAAAGACAACTAGTGAACTACTAAGAACCAAGGATTAAGACTGCTCTCAATTATTTACCATGTTTTGGTAAAAAAAAAAAAAATTCCCCTCAGTTGGCAGAACACAGAATTTTAAGAGCAACCTTCAGGGAAACATGCTCCAGGGGCTTAAAATACATCTTAGCCCATCCTATGTGAAAATAGCACATTGCAATAAAGAAAAAAAAAGAAAAAGAAAAAGAGAATGATGAAACCATGCGTCTCCTGGCCCTTTATCACACTGTCCATGGTCTAACGGGTATGAATCACTTATCACACTGCCAGCAAGCCGGAAGTCTGAGAGATAAATGTGGCCCAAAAAATCCTCTTCTCTACTGGCCTATAAATTCTCAAAGTGTGAAGAAATTTAATCTTTTAAAAATCATCCCTAAAAGACTGCTCTGTGTCTGCATCATTATTTAATGATACCACCACCCTGTCACATTGAGTATGGAAATAGCCAAAGCTCTATAATTCATCAGGGAAAAGAAACCTAAAATAGATCCCAAATGATTACATTATTTATAAAGGTGAAACTTTCTGAGATACAGATAATTAGTTTAAAAGATGGCAGCAGCCACGCAGAGTCAATCGCTCAAAGTGCTTCCCAGCGGGGCAGTGGCTCTTTCATTTATATGACACGTGTCTGTCTTAAATTCTAGAAAATCCTCTGGCATTTTTTTCTTTGATATTAGCTCTCCTTCCTCATTCTCTCCTTTTTCTCCTTCTGGAATTCCCACTATTGGATCACTGGATGATTTTCATTTTATCTTTCATGTTTCAACTTCTCTTTCTTATTTTCCAGGGGCTTATCTCTTGTGCTGCATGTAAGCTAATTTCTTCCAGTTGTTCTTCAGTTCACAAATTCTTTGTTCAATCATGTCTAATCACACTTTAATCAAACCTTGAGGTTTTTTGTTTTTAATTTTAGAGACAATATTTTCCATTACTAGAGGTTCTATTTGTCCTTTTTAAATCTGCTTGGGCTTTTTGGATGGTGTCTGTCTTTTCTCATATTTCCAATTCCTTCTTTTACACGTTTAATCCTTTCAAACATTTTTATGCTTCTAATATAATAATTCCAATTAACTACAGTTCTTGGAGTTCTAGTCCTGCTGTTTCTTATACCTACTGACTTTTGCTCCTAAAAGACTGCTTCCATGTGCATTATTAAATTTGAAATTATGAACCCTTGGTTAGTGGGACTTTATCTGTGAATCCTGCGTGGCTTGAATTAGAGGCTGTATCCTTCCAGAATAATGGCTTCTGCCAGGCCACCCAGGAGGATTATCGACCCAGGATCACCTGACCTCTATCTGCAGGTTCTCAGAAAATATACAAGTACTATAAATTTGAACCCCAAAGCCTCATGAGGACAGACTATGAGAGCAAATTTTTAAGGGAGGAGGTATTTTTATTCCATTTAGGAATAAAAGTCAAACAAATTTGCCTTTTATCATATGGCATTAAATTCCATATCCATATGCTTACGACTCTCAAATTTCTATATATATCTCCAAGCAAGACTTCATTCCTCAACTTCAACTCCTAAAATGAATCATCTATTGAACACCTTCCCTTGAATATTTAATAAGCATCTCAAATTCTACCACGTCAAACCTGAACCTCATTCATGATTTCCCCTCCTCCCTCTATATCCCACTCCCCAAAAAAGCCCAGCTGTTCCCCATTTCAGCAACTCCAGCCTTCCAGCTCAGGCCCAGTGATACATATGGCCTCAACGCCAACTTACTGCTCTGGATATTGGGACACTTGGTGATCTTCCCTTTTCCTGCGTTTAAGCTCAACTTATGTTGAAAAGGTTTGTTTTATAATATTATATCCAATAGGGAGCAGAAGCCTTACCCCATCTGTTTAGAAGGTCAGATTGACTAGAAGCCCTCAGTGCTGGCTTTTCAAATGGGAGCAGGCAACAGATGCTACTTAAATTGCCTATATCTCTTGATATGCTTAAATTGTCTTAATTATCTCTTGATACCAGAGTACTCGTAGGGCCTGTTCCATTCAGCGCAATGCTACTAACAGGGCTTGGAAAAGCAAGTAGAAACAACTTCCTACCAAATAACCATGAGTGTGGATATATCTTGGCTTTAGGATAATAACTCTCACAGACTGATGAACTGCAGATCGGTATTCAAGATCCTTCCCATAACTTACCTTATCTCACACCCACTATGCCCTCAACGCAGCCCAAACTACCTGCTGTTGCCAAAGTACGTGTCAGGACATTCTCCTTCCAAGACTTTGCCCATATTGTTTATATTAACAGGAATGTTCTTCTTTCTCATTTTTTTTTTTTAAAGCCCATTTATTCTACAAGGACCGCCTCAAATACTACCTCATCTGCAAAGCCTTCCCAGGTCCTTGTCACTTACCCTGCTTTTGGCTTACTCTCCCCTCTGCCAATACATTTATTAATCGACCACCTGCAGTGTTGCTGGGTCTGTTCCAATTACTATGCTACTCATAAAAGGGAAAGGAAACATATTAACAAACTCAGACTAAGGAACAGAATTAAGTAATGTTTCCAATCAGACCTGGGTACATCAAGGATCAGCCATGATCATCTGGATAGCCTCACTGTGCCATACCCCCTAACCTCCATACTGGCTCAATCCACCGTTCTATCCATAATCTATCCTGTTGCCCTTCCTAGCAGCCCAGACTCCCTAGGAACTGGGGCCTTGTCCCAGACTTGCAAACTCATTTGGCCAGGGTTCTCAAGTAAATACTTGCCAGCCCTCTTCCTGATCTCCACATTTGTCATCACTGGCAAAAGTGATGCCATGATAGACTAGACCTCCTGCAATCCCAGCATAACTCACTCTGCCAGACTGTGATGTTCTGCCTGCTGCCTGAACTCTCTCAATGCTATTTTATAAGCACTAGACTGAACCACTCAATACCAGCATTTGCCTGAATGGTCTGTTCCCACTGAATCACATCCGGACACCCTGGAAGGCCTTGCCAGGGCTAGTCTCTGGTAGCAGACAAGTCCTCTCCAGGCCATGTTCTTCATTCTCAACTTGTTCTTCCCTTCTCTCTTACCCTTGTTAACATTTAATCTACCATTCCTCCAGGTGAAGCATAATAATGGTTGTTGGGAACTCATCTGGTCACCTATAATTTCTCTGTATATCCAACAATCCCTAACAGGAACTCACATTCACCCTCTTTCCTCCACAGAAGTCTATCCTGGTGTAGAATGAGTCAAGCATAAG
Organism: Indri indri; assembly: GCA_004363605.1. NCBI lineage: Eukaryota > Metazoa > Chordata > Mammalia > Primates > Indriidae > Indri > Indri indri. The sequence goes on from RJWJ010012360.1 coordinate 11,718, forward strand.
AAAAGATGGCTACAGAGAGTACTAAAAGGATATTCTGTGGCCAATACCTGGAGGGTGATTCTACCGCCACACCTGGCAATGACCAGAAGAAGAAAAGGAAAAGAAAGCAGCTGCCAGAAAAACAGAAAGTCTCTTTCTCCAGCTTCGTTCACATTACCTGTTCCTTTGTCCTTCCATACGATGAGCACTGCAGCATACTTACCTCCCTGGCCCTCATATTCTTGGTCATATTTTCTAAGCACTATACTAGGTACTTCAAATCTCACAAAATGATTGCTAGACACAGTAGTGTAATAGAGCTTTATAGGTGGTACTGTGTCAAATATAATACTAACATTCAAATTCATCTGGTACTTATAAAAAGCCAAGGAAAGAATAGTTTCTCACCTCAAATTGTATCCTGAAGGCAGTATATACAACTTTTTAAAATACATATATTATTACCAAAGTTTCAAATGTATACAAAAGTAGTAAGGAAAGTTAACAAAGCCACATGTACCCTTCACCCCACTTATACAACCGACAACTGTTCATGACCAGTCTTGTTTCATCTATACCCCTCCCTACCCTCTCATCCTCCGCCAGGTTATTTTGAAGCTAATCCCAGGCATACTATCATTTTATACATAAGTATTTCAACTCATCTCTCTTATAAGATTATTTTTTTAAAAAAACCAACTAAAATATCATTATTAAGCCTCTAAAATTAATAACTCCTTAATATTGTTAAATATCTAGCTGGCTTTCAAATGTCCCCTTCAGTTTTACTTGCCTGAATCATAACCAAAATAAGGTCTATACATTGGCATTGGTCTCAAATCTTTTATGCCATCAGTTCGCCATCCCTCCCCCAGCCCCTCCCGAAATTTATTTGTTGAAGAAATTGGTCTGTTGAATTCCTCATAGTCTGGCTTTTGCTGATACATTCCTCATGGTCTCGTTGAACCTGATCTACTTTCCCCTGTATTTCCTGGAAAACAGTAGTTAGAGCTACAGGCTTGAGCATATTTGGTTCAATTTTCTGGCAGGACCACTTCATAGCAGAAAGCACATACTATCTGGTTATCTCTCTTTTTGTGATGTTAGAAGCCACTGATGATCACTAGCTATATCATTTCATTAGAGATTACAAAATGGTGATACGGTGACATTCTATAATTCTGCCATCTCTTAGCAGCTGAGATATGCCAATGAGAAACTTCTCATCAATTACTTGTTATACTGAGCTAATTCATATAGAAAAGGCAGAAAAAAAATGCTTGAGTCTTCCATTTATTATCAGTTTTCAAAATTAGTTAATTTCCCAGCATCCTTCAAAGCCAACCAATTATTATCAGGTTATTTTTCTGTTTTTTTCTTAAGAAATAGGGTCTCACTCTGTTGCCCAGGCTGGAGTGCAGCGGTACAGTCATTGCTACTGTAACCTCAAACTGCTGGGCTCAAGTCATCCTCCTGCCTCAGCCTTCTGAGTAGCTAGGACTAAAGGTGTGTGCCACGGCACCTGGCTATTTTTTTTTTTTTTGGTAGAGATGGGGTCTCACTATGTTGCTCAGGCTGGTCTCAAACTCCTGGGCTCAAGTGATCCTCCTGCCCAGCCTCCCAAAGTGCTCATGCCTCCCCTTACAGGCATAAACCACCATGTCCAGCCAAGTTTTTTTCTTTAGTATTACTGTGAACTCTGATATACTTAATGTATTTCAATATACTACAGCTATTATTGATCCTCTGACTGTACCATCTCTTACTCCCGAGTCCTTTAAGATGCCCTCAGGAGTTTTTGATAGTTTCCTTGCTTTCTGAAGTGACCAATGTTCCAAACTCACCTGCACATTTCCTGCCCCAGACCTAAAAGTAACTATTCTCCAAGGAGCCTTCATTTACTTTACTGGGAAACGGTATTTAGAGACCAGTCTCGGTGCTAGGGGATCACTGCTATGGGATTGGTCCTTGTTTTCAGGCATTGCCAGGAGAAAGAGCTAGAAAATGTACCACCACGGATTCTTTCCTAACCCTTTTTTAATTTTTTAAATATTAACACTGCCACCCCTTTCTTTGATGAATGATACACAGCTATATGCACTTGTCTCTACCCAGCTTTTTTCACTGACAATCACTCCACAGCAGTATGAAGAGATACTCTTCATTCTTTTTACAGTTATGGATGTATTATAGTAAAAATCCTGTACTAACATTTGGGTCGTTTCCACCTTTTGCTATTATAAACAATGCTGGGACACACAGCCTCATGTGTTTGTCCTTTTTTTTATTTTTGCCAGTGTAACATTGAGATAGATCCCCGGAAGTAGAGTTCTGGGCCAAAGAGTAAATACAAATACAATTTTTCTAGATAGCGCCAAATTCTTTTCCCTGCATTTATACGATTTGCATTTCCTCTAGCAATGTGTGAGAGTGCCAGCTTCCTCTCATTCCCTCCACAGCCTCATCAACAGAATAGCTTGTCTAACTTTTTAATGTCTGTCAACATAATCAGTAAGAAATGATACCTCGATAAACTATGTTTGCATATTTCTTATCAGTAGGTTAAGCATCTTTTTCTATGTTAAAGAGGCATTTGGAATTCTTTTTCTGTAAACCGTCTGTTCATACATCTTACCTATTCTGTTGAGTTATAGTTTTATTCTCTATTTTTTAGGGATATTACTTGATTTTACTTGATTTATGTTTTCAGGTATATAAAAGTTATTATTTTTACTATCAAATTTACCAATATTTCCCTTATTGTATCTGGATTTTGAATTATAGTTAGGGTGTTTATTCCATTTCCAGGTTCAGAGGAATTCACCATTTTTTCCCTAGTATTTATATAGTTTCACTTTTATACATTAAGTGTTTGATTTATCTGTAAATTACCCTTGGCATAATACAAAGAATAAATCTAATACTGTTTTCCTTCTAATATACCAAACACCCATGTGTAACTCCATCTATTTGCTCATTTCCCATTCAGTTCCATTAGTCTGCCTTTTTAAGCACCAATCCCAAAGTTTTAATTCTAGAGGCTTAATATGTTTCAATAACTAGTAGGGCTACAACCTTCCTCCACTACTCTTCTTTTGAGGGTTTTCCTTATATTCTTACTAATTTGTTCTTTCCAATGAAATTTATAATGTACTTGCCTAGCTCCAACACACACACACACACACACACACACACACACACACAGTCATGATAAAGTTTTAAATTAAGAGGAATGGCAAATTTGTGATGTTGAAACCTAAAGCCATGTGTAAGGACTAAAACTTAGGGAAAAAGCCTTAAAATATTTTACCATTCTGTGTTTGTGAAAAGATACAGGCGGAACCGAGAAAATCCTTACTACATTACCGTGGGAAAATTTTATTTAAACAAATCTACATTAAATAGCAAAGGAATACAATTTATTTAATTTATATCATGTATTAGACAATACAACTGATTAGGGAAAAACCCCGAATGACCAAATAACAAAGCACACAAGACATTAGTAATGTACTTGCTCACCTTCCTTTTTCAGCCATTTCACAATGTTCCCTTCTTCCATTGTAGGAGACAGTGATGGCATTAGTATCTTAATGGGATCAACTGAAATTGAAAAACGGAAAGATTAGCCACAAAAAATAATGTGCTTCATGAGGCATCAATAAAGTTCAAGTAAATTAATATCAAATTCTATTTGAGAAAGGATATTCCTAAGTTGAAAAGACTCCCAACTAGTAAACTAAGTGTCTAGTAAACAGTATGGAAACATAAATTCTCAAATTTTTAAAAAATAAAACTCTCTTTTGGAATGCTTTCAACGCTTTTTTCATAGTTTGCCAATCCTCTATGCATGTTTTCAAGCCAGGTGCTCACAAGTTAAAAAAAAAGAACAACTGATTTAGGTTTCATCTCCTCATTCCCCTTTTGTCTTTGCAGAAAACACTTACAGGTAAAGAAAAAGACTGGGAAAAATCAACCAATAACAACAAAAATGGGGTTCTAATGACCTACATCAGAATAATGAAGATCAGAGTTTAAGAACTGGCTTTTTCTTTTCATCTAATATTGTGTTATTCAAGATTCAAAGGTTCCCGCTAGTAAGTGTGAACGAAAAAGTTTGCCTTGTCAAGAATGACCATGCAAGAGAACTTAAGTGTTTAATCTCAGATTTTGTTCCATACCGCAATTCAACTGGGGATCCAAAATGGCAGATCTCAAACCAGAATGCCCTCCCAATGAAGCATAACTACTTTTTCCTTAGGTACCAAAGAAGGAGACACCATATATTTGTCCAACTGAGCTTCTCAGTAGTCAGCTACTGTCCAGGAATATACTCAAACAGCATACAGCTTTTAGATTACAACTTACTAATAATACATAGTGGTACCAAATTACATTGCCTGAAGTCTTCCATAGAACCTATTCTCTTCTCAGATTATTCAAATCTCCAGACCTAAACAAGCAAAACACTAGAGCATAGCTCACATATTTCAAATGTGGAAGAGGACAGAACAGGACTTCTTTTGTCTCCATTGATGTTTAGGATTCAAAGCAAGGGAACGTAGCACTAATGTTAAATGAGGTTAAATATTTCCCTTGGGGAACTGAACTAATTTTACTGTAATTTCAAATGGAGAGTTCCTATGGCTTCAAGACAAAGGCACTTCCATCCCGTTGAAGTATTTAGAAGAAAGCTTCTGGTCACTTGTCACTTTTCCTCCACTCCTCACTGAAGGACTTAGGGAAAGGATGCAAGCATACAAACCTGCCTCAGCTGTTCCCTCCTTTTCTTTGAAGAACTTCCAGCCTATAGGGAACCTGCAGTTTATTCCCAGCTCTTCCATGTGCGAGGCGTATGTGGACCTGCCTTTCGAAGGCATGTAATATCCACAGAGCCACCTCTTTGTTCCCATAATCACAGCCCACAAGGCATAAGGTAGCAATTCAGATATGTGTGTTTGCTTTATATACATGAACTCTCCCTCTCAAACAAAAAGCCCAAGTCTAAATATGGGGTTGTACTAAGAAGACCAACCGTAGAAGGCCACAGATTTAAGTTATATTCTCCAACCCAACGTAACCATCAGCATTAGGACTGTTACTTTGAACTCCGTCTGGACTCTTTTCCTCTCTCTCAACTGGTACCAAATTCTAAGAAGGCTAGAAAAGTAGAATTATCACCCCTAAATGCCTCAACAATGATAGAAACCAAACTCCAAGTCAACATGTCCATTCCGTCAATGAGAAAACCACAATCCAGACTGACTAAGGGATGTGAATCTACCTGCTTAACTCTCAAGGCTGTATTCTACTATGCTGTGCTAGCTTTGTCTCAGTGTTCCTTGCAAATATGGATTATCAATTAATCACCTGTTATTTATAGCCTGTTCACCTGGAAATTCAAATATAGCAAACCAGACATATCAAATCTATGTGAGCATTCTTCATGTCTAATCAATATCCTAATAAAATCTTTACCTGCCTTGAGCATACAGAATTCCTGTATTATAAAACCAATTTTACTACTGACAATGAAAATTTCAAATGTGGAAGAGAATAGGTAATCTCTAAGTGCATTATATATTGGAAACGTGGGAGGAAAAATAGCCACAATTAGTTTCCTAACTCTTAATTTATTATGAAAACAGTTACTTCAGAAGAACATAGGCCATCCAACTCCAGTCCACTATAACTCAAATAATTATAGCTGCAATAGTTTAATTCCCAAGCTCCTCATAGTTAAAATGCAAATTATAACTGGAACACAGCTTTAAAAATACTTGGATGTTTTTTCCTTAGAAAAATAAGTCCTTTGGACTAAAACAGGCACATTAAAATATTAGGTAAAAAATAATTAAACTATGCACAACTTCAATTCATAACACCGGAGCACCAAACTCTTGAGTGAACTAGAATTAGCAAAGTGTGCTTAGGGAACACACACACAAAGCATATATCTAAACATTAGTGATGCATCTCAAAATCCAAACCATAACAATCCTACACTTAATTGCAAAAATTCTTAAGAAGTGCTCAGAGCTTAATACACTACACATTTCAAAATAATAAAATGAACTTTCTAATCGTCTACATTATGTTGTGTGACTATTACCTTTTTCATTTTTTACATGGCCTGATGAAGAAAACAAAAACATTTGCCCAAGGAATGTGTATAGCCAGCTCAAGGCTCAGCATTAATTTTGTTAAGCTCACAAAGACAAATGAGCTTTTTAATTTTGAAAAGGTTAACCCGCCCCCCCCAAACACCACCCCTACCATCATCTAAATAGCCCCAGGGTAAGAGGCCAGCCTCATCTTGAAAAGAACAGCTAAAAACAAACAAACAAGCCCCAATATGTTGCTTCTGTCAAAAAGTTTAAGCCTGGTATTAAGATGCAGAATATTTCATAAACATATACATATTAAATTTATATATCAAATAGAGTTCCACTTTCAAAAAGCAACTAAATGGACCTCAATGATTCTATACTCAAGATTCCAGACAAATACTAAATTGATTCTCTTAAAACAAAGGCTTGGATTGGCCTCCCCTTCCTTTTTTTTTCCCCCAGTATTTGTTAATTATTTATCAAGAGAAACTATTCCTCAGCCCACATATTCATAACTCAGGAACACAAGTCAGTGACAAACTTCTATATAAATCAACCCAAAGAAATTCTTTATATTCCAAAATCACTTTGCACTCTGAAAGATACCAGCCTTCCTCATCTCTTTAAAATCTTTCATAGAATCATAATTTCTGTCGAAATCTGCATATGGCTTCTTTCTTGGTTCAGCCACAGCAAACTTATAAAAAGCTACAACACCTAGGGATACACCGAACGCTCCGCAGACGCCTGGCCAGGCGGCCACGCATGTTTCGTCAAAGCGCTGGAAGCCATGGCCTTTACTGTCCTCGATGGGTACGCCAACCTCAACACGTCCTTCCTGTGTGATGGTGAAAGGAACTACGCATCTTCCTCCTCCTGGCGCAGTGCCGCATCTCCGCGCATGCGCAGCTCGGTGCCGCAACCTGCCTAAGTCACGTGTGTGTTGGAAGGGGGAGCGGGAAGGCGTCATTCTACTTTACCAACGCCCCTTCCGCCATGTGTTCAGCTCTGTTGCGTCTTGGTCTTCCCCACAAGGAAATGGCCCGGGAGCTCCAGAACACCCCGGCGGAGCCGTCGCTTCGGTGGAGCCCGGGTTGGCGAGGCACGGCAGTGGGGTAAAACCGAGCAGTTCTGCACAAAATCCGGAATCGTGGTGTCCGGCAGTAACTAGCTGTCCCGGTTGAATGACGTGTTGGTTAAGGCCTACGGGAGCGTGGTGAGGAGGTCCCCCTCCCCATTCCTGCAGTCGCATCTGACCCAATAGACGCCTCCTCTTGAGCTGTTCCATGACTTCATTCTCCACCCACTCACCTGGCTTTTTCTGGGTTTTGACTCCTATCTCAGGAGTAGCCGGGTGCTTACGTCACCGACCCGGACCGACCCTCCCCTGGCCGAGAATCCTCCCTCTAAATCCTAGGGCATCACCTCTGCTAGCTCCATAAGTAAAAAAGAAAAAAAGAAAGAAAAAAGCTTCAGAATATTCAGCATTTTAAAAATATAATAAAAAATAGAAAATAAATCCTAAGGCACAAACTCCGCCCCTCCCCGCTACTCACTTCCCTCATCTACACCCGGCTTTGACCACCTTGCTTTGCTCCAAGTTTTACCCTGAAGCATCCCTGAGAGCCTGAATCTGGAGAGTTTAGAGAGAAGGCATGGTTTTTTTTTTTTTTTTCAAACTTTTTATTAAAGGTTCTTTACATCTTTTTAGGAAAAAAAGACAGTCTCTCTTCAATATTTTTGTACTTTGGCTCTAGTTGCCATGATACAATTCATATTTATTTTTATGATTCTATCTCCTATTATAATCTCTCACCTAAGAGACCTTCACATTTCCACTAGTCTTGACATTAAGGACTATATTATGAAACCTCTGCATTTATTAAGTATTATTTTCCAAATTGCCACATCAAGAACCTCAAAAACTTTCATATTTTAAAAATAAAAAGAACATAATCATTCCTCATACAGTCACCCTTCATGGAATAAATTGAAACTGCTTCTCTGAATAATGATAATAAAATATAAAAATTCTATAACAAATCACTACCCTTACTCTGAAATGAAGGTGACAAAAACCAAAGAAGGATATTATGGGCATCTCCATTATTCGGTACTATAATACCTCTTGATCAGTCAGACTCATTTATTACGAAGAGTAAAATGTACTATATTTTCAGATCACTCTAACCAACCTATTCTCAGATTTTCATGCTAGAAAAATCATTTCAAAAGATTAGCATTAATGTATTAATAACAGCACATATTTTAGTATATCCTCTTTTGATTAGAACTTTATATACATCATTTCCAAATATATTTTTCTGGTGGGAAAGTAATTATACAATTAAAATTTCAGCTTTGAGTGACAGGGTTACACATAATTAATATCTGTGTTTTATGACTGCTGTCAACTTTATTAAGATAGTGTAGGGTTTTTTAGACTCCTTGGAATGGAATTTTAACCTATACCTAATATCATTTAATCTTCATTAGAAATTAAATACAGCCTTCCTCATTCCAGTGGGCAATACATTCTATCATTCACCTGTCAAATTAAGAAGGCTCTAAAATGTGACCAATTTCCTACTAACATTAACTTTGCACAACTATGAGTAAGAATAAAGGAAATGTGGTTTTTGCTCCACTCATTATATGGGTTATTTCAATTAGTACTCAAAAAATACTAAATATTTAGTTAGAATTTAAACCTTCTGTAGTCATTTTAGTGTTCTATTCCTTTTTACAAAGCTAGCATATTTTATTTAATTGGCTTATAAAGTCTGCTTTTCTGTAGTAGTTACAAAACATAATTTAAAATATTTTAAGATTGCTGTGGTAATCTATATGTCCAGTAGTTTATATTTAAACACAGTAATTTGAAAAGTCGCACAAATCATTAGAACTTTTAATCTTTTTTTGTCAACAGAATGAAATAATAAATTAAAATTTTAGCTTAGTATATTGTTACTTTCCCTGCCATGCCAGCCACACAAGCAATCAATCAATCACTGAATTTTATAGTAGCTCCTCTAAGCAATTCCTGTATATCTTCAAATCTGCTCTTCCAATTTTTCTACAGTATAATTCCTCCTTCAATTCCAAATATGGTACATTAATCTAATTCTACTTTCTTGTTCCCTAAAGTATTTCTTTTATCCTAAGAACACTCACACTTCAGCAAACTCAATTATATCGAAGCTTTAAATTGATGATTTATACATGAACTCTAAAAGGTCTCCAGATTAAAAAAGTAATACACGCAAACTCTTAAAATACAAATGCAGAACAAATTGCTTTATGGTTAATATGAAGCAAATCTAAGCTCCATTACTCTCCATTACTCTGACTAAAGTAATTAAGGAAATTCGGCAGTTTACATATGGTAAAGCTGAAGTGTCACGCTCTAGTTCATTTATAGAACTATAATCCAAGCACAAAAATCATGAAATGAAGATAGACCAAATAAAGAAGTAATCAGTACTTTCTTAGTGTGCCTCCCCGTCCCTAACATTAATTTGCTGCTTCTCTAACAGGGAGAAAGATTACTCATTTAATTGCCTCTCAATTCAATGCAGGAACTCACTAAATACAATTGAACCTTTAAAATTGATGTTCAAATAAAACAAGTCTGCCATCTGCAGGCTGGATGAAATAAGGCAGAATGAAGTACAGGTAATTTTAAAATTAGCACCAGGGCACAGAATAATATTAATACTGCAGTTTTGAATAAAGGCAGCTGCAGCATTTTTTTTTAAAGGAGTGTTTGTCATATAAGTATTCTTTGTTCAAATAGTTATTCTGGTGTGGTACTGGTGTAAAAGTAGATTGAAAGTGTCGATGGACCACAAAAGAAAATAAATGCACAACGGTTTGTGTGAAAATAGCATTTACAGGTCTTGGCATGCTAACAAACAAAAAATAACCCATAAACAATATACAAGTTGAGTATGCCTTATCTGAAATGCTTGTGACCAGAAGTGTTTTGGATTTCTGATTTCTTCCGATTTTGGAATATTTGCATTATTCTTACTGGGTGAACATACCTAATCTGAAAATCTGATATGTTCCAAAGAGCATTTCTATTGAGCTTCATGTCTGCGCTCAAAAAGTTTCAGATTTCAGATTTTCAGACTAGGGACACTCAACCCGTATATGACATAATCCAATTTCTAGCTGGCCAGCACACCACACAGACTGAAAAGACATACTCCAAAATGACAGTAATAGTTATCTCTAGTTAGTGATATTACCATAAGGGCTTTTTATTTGTTTCTTATAACCTACATTTTAATACTTTCCACAATACAATTTATCCAGTTTCACTCTCTCCCCCAAACTTACCTAACACTAAGTAAAAAAATGTCCTTTTGTTTTTGTTATTTTTAAACAAATCCACAAGGTCACAGAGAAAAGACAGAAAATGGCACACAATTTTAGAAGCAGAATAGTAAATAGATAAGTAATGATCAACTAAAGAGACCCTAGAAAGCCAAAGATACCCTAAGCCAGGGAGGATTTGTGTGACTGCTGTTTGAGGAGCAGCGAGATACCTGGACCCTCTCTCTCAATCCAGTGCTAGATTACAACCCACTCTCATTCAATACAAGACTGGAGATTGTTTTCTCTGGAGAGGGTTCAAAAAGAGGACCTTTGGAATGGAAGTTCAACATACACAGGAAAAGCAAAAACAGTAACAATCAAAATATGGGGCAATACATGACAATCCTCAGTTGTGCATAATATTTTTTTAGTGTAAACATGGAATGGATTTAACCAGAATAACTTCAATGGAGAGGGAAAACAGAGACCAGAGTCATCCACAGATAATGTCTAAAATAGAAACAGAGAGATGCGCACATGCCAAAATAAAGTTAAGAGACAAACAAAAATGGTTGCTTCTAAGAAGGGAAATTGGGGAGAGATGGGGCAGAGACTCACTATATTATTATAAGCCTTTTAGTACTAGTAGCCTTTTGACTATTTAAATTATATGTATGTATTACTGTTAAAGGAAATATCTTATTACTTAATATTTAATTTTTTTTTTTTTAGAGGAGAAGCAGGATACCACAGTGATTAGAGAGCAAGCACCGGCACCAAACTGCCTAGGCTCAAATTACAGATCTACCACCTACAAGTTACTTAACCATTCTGTGCCTCAGTTTCCTCTTCTGTAAAATCGTGATATAAGTAGATTTTTGTAAAGAAATAAAGTAACACATGCAGAGTCTTTACAATGAGGCCTGGCAAAGATTAAGTCTCAAAAATGTTAACTGTTTATTATTGATAGGGAGCATAGAAATGGTTAAGAGAGTAGATTCTGGAGGCATCCAGATAGTTGGCTAGATGTATCACAATATCCCATAACACGCATGTCACAATTCCTTCCTGGGGTAATAAGAGATGGATGCACAGGTTCCTTTCACCCTCCTAGCCTAAACTTGAAGATTTGCTTTTTACTCTCTCCTTTACCTAATCCAGCCTTATTCTCATATACACATGCACTACAGTGCTTGACAGTTTAATTGCTAAAACTGAAGTATTAATATAAACAAAATGTAACAGCTGATGGAAGCACAATCTCTACACAATGAACTCACAAAAATGGTCACTTATTAAACTTTTCTCAACTTACCCTTTTGAGAGTATATATCCTGCCTGAACCTTCTCAGATATACAGTAAGATCTGAGAGGGTTGCACCTAAGTAATAAGAAATTATTTCAAACCATAAGGAAGTCACTCTATTTGAAGGAACAATATGAATAAAAGAAAGGAGAGGAAAGAGATGTTTAGGGGAAGGTGAACAGTCTGATGAGCCTAAATGCATAAGTAAACTTACCCACACCCAGATCTGAATCAAGATTTCCAAATTATAGCCTTTGCTGTGGTCACTTAGGTAAATGTATCCACTAGTCATTTATGTAGAATCAGAACCCCTATATTAAAACACATCTTTCTTGATCTCAGATATGTTAAATATCCTCACAATGTAGCAGAACTACTTTCTGTAAGAAATGTTTATGGAAGGAGGCTGGAGACTAGGCAGTATTTATGGATAACAGGGAGATATGAGTCCCCTGGACTCAGAATTATACACAAAATTTTTCTTGTATGCATTTTCCTGAAGAAGTGGTATAGCCTTCTAATAGATGTGTGCCCCTCTAAAAATTAGGGCTAATAGATTTCAAGCAAACTATCCTAAATTATACATTTGGCAATCCTAATTCTCCCCTAGGAATGTTTCACGTAACAGAAGAAAGTCTTTGATTTATATAGTTACAGAAAGGTATCAAGTAGATCATTAGGTATAGTAAATAAAAGTAGTGCCTACCCCCCAAAAAATCACCATATGCTCCATTTTGTTTATGGAATCTGATTCTCTGTTACACTTTTACTTAGTATCCAATGACACCTTAGAAACAAGGTTGGCTGGAATTTTTAGATAGCATATGGCTATAGAATGTATTTCCTCTGAATTAAATAAACCACGTTAGAAGAGGTTTCACTTGTAATATTGGCCTTCTTGGTATTAAACTATAAAACTAAAATTCTACATGAATCCCACTTTATTTTGCCATCCTGGGAAAAGAGCACGGAGAAATCACCACTCCACTTATAGTCCAGCAAAAGAATGAACACACACATGATAGTTTGGGGATTCCACATTTACATTTTGTTGTAAAAGGCAAATTAAGTTCAAGACAAAAATAAGAAGGTACATTTAAGAGTCTATCATCTTAGAAATTTACAGATAGCAGGAAGTTTAACTTTTAGTCCTGCCGCCCTTATACACAGTCTAGAATTTTGATGTCTTAAATTTTTCTAAAGTGATAGTGGTATCATGGCTGTCACTGAAATGCTAGTCCATAATGCAGTTATTACTAAAATGTCTGATTTCATTTAAAAAAGAAGTGTTCACTTAGAATGTACACATGGTGAATAAAACTTCAGTATGTTGACACTGTTCTGCTGATGTCTATAATCAAGCTATCATTTGATACTGAGGTAGGCTGTAGTTAAGCAAAGAGGCACTGATGTCAAACCTGGGTTGAACTGGAACTCTATCACTAGAGCACAGCATTAGTTTTTGTGGGTACTAAATGAATTGATTCATGTAAAGTGCTTAGAAGGCTTCATGGTATTAATATTATAGCAAGCTCTCAATAAATACCATTAATACTTATTTCCAAACATACTCTCTGAACTTCTTTCTTGCTGGCAGAAGCTCAATTTTGGGCAGCTGTTTGCTTTTCTTGTGCACATGTGCTCAGGGTTAGAGACTCCATAACCTAGCCCCTTATTAGTCAAAGCTAACCCATTCTTCACACCAGTGAAGTCAAGCCAGTGACCCAATCCCGGTCAATACGAGGGAATTCTGTTGTGGCAACAGTAGAAGATGTATCTTTGTTTTGCAAAAGAGACATCCAAGAAAAAACATCCTTTTTTTCCCCCTCTGGACATCATCACGTGCATAGTTCCAAAGCAGTCACCCACTGAACTCACTAGCCTTGGGCAAATTGCTAAACCTCTCTGAGTCTCTATTTCCTCTCCTATAAAACATGACGAACCTTTGCAGGGTTCTTACGGTGATCAGAACTAATGCAAATACAGTGAGTGCTCAGTATGTGATGGCTACTTCTAATATCTCCTTTTCATATACAGAATGAAATGTCTGAAAGCAAAGCAAACATATACATGTATTTCCTGATAACCCAAATCTTAGTCCCTCACGTTGCTGCTTCTACTAAGATCTCATTTACCCCCTTCCTGTTTTCCTTGGATGGCCACACATCTCAACTGAGTAGCCTATATCTGCTTTGCTCAGGTGATGATACATTTTCCTTAGTCGTTACTTAGCCTAGAAATAATTAAAATAAAAGATTACTACACTACTGGCCTATTTTAATCAGATTGTCATGGTAACAGACATAGCAATCATTGATGCCCAACTCATACTACTATCTTAAAGAAAATGTCCAAACCATAGCCCTTGAAGTACCAGCCCTGTGTTCCCAATTCTCCAACTGACCTATAATGGATCAATCAGCTTCTCTAGCCAGGGAATTTGAAAGAAGATCAGAGAAATGGTGGTGAACACTTGAACTAAACTGACAGAGTATGGTGCATAAAGACCTGAATTACCAATCAGGCAAGGCAAGCTGACCTTATGGAGAAAGAAAACCATAAGTAAGCAGATTGACAAGTCTGCCCAGAAAAAAAAAAATGTAAGCCAGAGAAAGAAAAGACAGACAAGGGAGCCCTAGAAGAAATAGATGAAATCATTATGATTCCCCTGTGGCCCAGTGGCACTTTATATGTGGTGTTCTAAATCCTATTTTTACTTCAGCTATTCTATATGTTTCTGTTTTCACAGTTAAGTGAGAGTTCGAAGAAGTATTAATATAGTATTAATACTATACGATCAACTATTATCAGAGTTGCCTCTCTCCTTGTGAAAAACTTGCATGCCTACAGAAAACAGGCAGGTGAGAGAAGAGGGCTAGCATCTTAAAGGTTTTTTCTTTAGATTCAGACAGCCTTTATTTTCATAGTAAATTGGTAAGGATTTCCTCCTTTATACATATACGCAACATCTACTCTTCTAAAATGATGTGGGTCAGTTCACTGGCTGCCAACTTGAAATCGGACTATAAACTTTAGGGTCCTTTTATAACTTCCTAGATTTCTAGCTTCCCTAGACATTTTTGTTTAATATGTATACTATATAAGGCCTATAATTATATATTATGCAAATCACTACCAAGGTTGAACCCCATGTATTTTTCTATCCACACATTATTTTAAATTCAACATGTTATTCTACAGAGACAATGTAAAACCACTATTATTAATTAACATCTTATTATTAATTTCCAAATCATGCCACCTACTTCTAAAAGGACAACAATATAAATGCTTCAAAGTTAATTGCCTAAAGTAGGTTGAAAAACTTTACAAATGCTGTCAGTCACACCTGACCTCCAGGCCTTTGTTTCTACTGTTCCTTCAGCCTGGAAAGGCTGCCACCTCTTCCTCTAGGAAGCCTTCTTATGTACTATTAATACTTTCTTATCAACTTGAACTTACCCCTCAGAGCTCCCTGCACACACTACTGAAATCATGCCTTTATTATTTATCTCCCCAAGCAGAATATAAATACCGTAAGCATAAGGCCTACACAGAATGTAGGATTGCATGTCCGGAAGCTAAATATGACTAAATGGCAGAATACTGAGAATCTGTTTTGTTCAGCTGCCCAATTACTTTCCAAGCAGGCTATCGTATGTCTGGCACCTAATAGATGATCATTTCTTCACTCATCGTTCAATAATATCAGTGGTAAATAACATAATCTCTGCCTTCTCAATTAACGTCTCAGTTGAGAGAATGAAACAAATTAGGGATTTGTTAAGCACAAATAAATATATGTACATAAATATATAAATGCTCTTCAGTTCATTAGCATTATAGCTGGGCCTTTGAGAGACTCACAATTTCACTGAGCCTTGGAATTTTTGTCCAACTAAATGGAGATCATGCCAACTTTACTGAGTTGTGAGAAGTGAATAAGAAATTCTAGGATGTGCTAAGCAAATGGCATATGTCATAGCACATAAAAATGCTGCCAACACCTCTTAAGAAAACTAAAACCCCGCAGGTACTTCCAACGGACAGATTTTTAAATCTTGGATAGATGTGTGAAAGGGGAAATAGTTCAATAAACGTACTTAATCCACATAGTCAACAGTAATCCAAATAGTTGCTTAGTTTTTATGAAATGATAGTTCTCACCAACTTAGAGAAAAAAATACCAGTGTAATTCACGCTTTGTAAAAGAAATAGTTCAAAGATTGCCACATGTATTCAGCATGGCAAAACAAAAATCTGTAGGGGAAAGTCAAAAGGAGATAAATTTTGCCTCAATATTAGGAAAAAATTCCAAAATTTCCAAACAACTTGAGTTACCCAACAACACAGCTTCGCATGCAGAATGCCCCCTGCCAAAGAGGTCCATGTCCTAATACCCAGAACCTATAAATATGTTGTTACATAGCAAGAGGAAATTAAGGTTGAAGATGGAATTAAGTTTGCTAATCAACCGACCTAGAGATGGGGAGACTAGCCCAGATTATCCAGGTCGGCCCAATGTAATCACAAAGGTCCTTATAAGTAGGAAGAAGAAGGCAGGCAGGAGGGAAAGTCAAAAGTGATGTAAGATGACAAAGACTGAACCAGGCTAGCACAGTGGCTCATACCTATAATCTTGGCACTCTGGGAGGACAAAGTGGGAGAATTGCTTAAGGTCAGAAGTTCAGGACCAGCCTGGGCAAGAGCGAGACCAACCCCGTCTGTACTAAAAATAGAAAAAAATAGCTGGCCGTGGTGACTTGAGCCTGTAGTCCTAGCTACTCGGGAGGCTGAGGCAGGAGGATCACTTGAGCCCTGGAGTTCCAGGTTGCAGTGAGCTATAATCACACCACTGCACTCTTGCCTGGGCAACAGAGCGAGACCCTGTCTCGGAAAAAAAAAAAAAAAAAAAAAAAAAAAGACTGAACCTGATGGAAGCAAGCCATGAGCCAAGGAATCTGAGAAGCCTTTAGAAGCTGGAAAAGGTAAGGAAACAGGCCGCCCGCACAGGAGTGGAGAACCTATAGCCTTCCAATTTCAAGATTGTTCTTTTTTAAGCACCAAAGGAGACAGGAAAAGCTTCACTTTTCTCTGCTGTACCCCTTTTAATAAAAGGATTTGTTCTGTAAAATCTGGAGTCAGTCAAAAGGCCCACTTGAGGACCTAAAAGGCTACATGTGGCCTTGAGGCTACAGGTTCCCCACCCCTGGAAAGCAGCCCCTACCAAAACAATTTTAGCCTAGTGAGATCTGTTCTGAACTTCTAACTATCAGATAATAGATTTGTGTTGTTTTAAGCCACTAATTTGTGGTGATTTGTTGCAGCACCACTAGGAACTAATTCGGCTTGCCTTGGGATATAGCACTTCTCCCTTACAGGTGGTTGGTGTTCAAACTGAGTTAGAGAAGTTTATGGTGTGTGTCTGGGGAATGGGGAGTAGGTAAAATGTCAAGATGATTCAGACAAGGATTGACTAAGTGAATTTCTAAAGGCAGGAGTCTTTTAACTAGGCCTATGCATGAACATTTTTATGCGTATAATCACGCATGCCCTTTTCTCTGTATAGAGTCCAAGCATTTTCAAAGATTCGCAAAAGGCTCTATTTTACAAACAACGTTAAGAACACTCTTTCTAGATTATGACCAATACTAAGCTTTTAATATTCTATGATTTTCTAAGGCAATGAGTCTCATAGAGTAGTCCATCAAACATAAAAATAAAACATCAAAACATATCTGTTGCTTGTAAAATGAAGATTCCTGAGCCCCACCCAAGACAGAATCTCTGGAAGCCTAAAAAAGTCTAATTTTAACAAACTGGGAGGAGAGAAGAGAGGGGATTCTACACACATTGTTAAAGAATCACTGCTCTAAAGAGTGTTTTATGAAACATTACACCAAAGAAACTGAAAAATTGTTCCCATTATTGAATCTTTAGAAATGTCAATGCACTCATCTCACTGTAGGACTTTGTGCAAATTATTTCTTCTGAGCCTTGATATCTCACAATATGAAGGCAATGTCTACTGCACCTAGTTATTTAGATTAAAATTCATTCTGTGGAGTGCAAGGAATGATTGGCAAGTAATACGCCACACTAAAAAAAGTCCTATTCTCCACCCTTCCCCCCCATTTCCTTCCACAATTAAGGAAAAACAATGTCTGTCATGTCATTTTACATACCGTTAAATACAAAAAAATTGTGTTAATTGTGTCAATAGCACTACTAAACGACACTTTCCTATAATAAACTTATTGGTATGATTCCCCTGCTATATTTTCACTCTTACAAGACAATGTTTGCTCGTAATATTCTCCCCGACCTATGTCTGTTGATGCCGTAGGTATTTACAAATTAAATCTTTTACGAGTCATCGCTTACGGTAACCCACCTTGCCTTAGTTAAAAGATTTCCCAACAGAGAAAGGCTTAGAGAATGAATAAGAACGGCTAACAGTGACTTCTGAACTTCGGCAACCTTACGCAGCTTTTCCGGGTCGGAAAGGTTTAGACAAACCTGAAGAAACCTGAGACGTGATTGGGAAGGGGTCTGAGAGAAAACCATTTAGGAACCTCTCCGAGCCTCACAAATAACCCACATTCCAAGGCAAGGTCACAAAAAACCCATACAAACCAGGGAACCAGGGGCAGAATCCAGTTCTCCCAGCTCCCAAGAAAGCCCTTTGCGGCATGCATTAGGCCAAGTCAGCGTACCTCACCACAAGAAAGGGGGAAAGGAACAAGAACCCCAAGAACTGGGAGCCCGGGCACCTCCACACCCAAACGCAGGCCCTCAACCAAGACTGCTCCTGACCCAGGCCCATCGCTCAGCTACACAGAGAAGCTGAGAAGAGTTCCGGCCACTCACCCTGAAGCCACTGCGTGCTGTGAAACCATCTCCAACTAGCTGCACGGCCGAAAGACCACCCAGCAGCCCCCCTAACCAGCCCTACGCTTCGGCGGCCAGAGAAGCCGAGGAGGTAGCGTAGCAGGCGCGGTTCACAGCCTAGCCTCCAGGAGGCCGCCATCTTCCCAGCCTTCTCACGGGCTGCCCACAGCACAGCCTGATCGCTCAGTGTCAAGGCCCTCCAAGGCCCCGCCTCCCATCCGGTTGGCCACGCCCCCTGGGTGCTAGCCGTGCCCCGAGGTCTCGTAAACTTGAAGGCCTCCTAGCCCCGCCTCCAACCTCGTTGGCCACGCCCACCGGCCTGGCAGCTGCGCCGCCGTATAGCCCAGACAGTTAGGCCCTCCCAGGCCCCGCCTTCCGCCCTGTGCGCCCCGCCCCCGGGCTGCCTTCGGTGCCGCCTGTCTGCACTCGCGGCTCCGTTGCATTAGCCTAGGCTGAAGATTGGAAGCTGCGGGTATCCCTTGTCCGGGCCATGTCTGGCTGCGACACTCCAGAGGGAGACTGTTGCTCCCGGCGATGCGGCGCGCAGGTAGGGGCGGGGCCGCCGCTGCCGGGTATTCCAGGGAGGCGAGGCGCTGGTGGGGCACGAGGGCGGGAGCTCGACGCACACCAGGCGTGGGGTCGCGGGCCGGGGCTTCGAGCCGGTCCGCACGCGTACCCCGCGGCTTCCATCTGCGGAAATGAGGCAGCGGCCCGCGGCGGTGCCGGGGTGGACGCTCCGACGGCGGGAGCCGGGCACCAAACGTCGAAAAAGGACGAATAATGGAGGAGAGCATTTGGGTGACTTAAGTGGGCAGACAGGCCAGAGAAGGAATCGTGAAGCACTGGAGTGGAACTGGAGCCAGGACTGAGCTCCTGAGCTTATTTCCTACGCCCTGGCGATCAGCTCGACTGTGGGCACGCAGTAGGCACTCAGGAGACCTTTGCCCACAGGAGCTGGCTCAGTAGCTCGCTTTTCCTTTGAGCAGTTGCTCCTTGCCTCCGTCAGTTTAGATTGAGTACGGGATGATCACGGGAACGATTCTTAAGCAGAAGTCAAAGAGATCCACCCTCAGGCTGCGTACACACGTACAGTTTTGCCTCCTACCCTTATACGATGTGACAGAGATTGTGGTGAATAAGACGAATGGCCTAAGGCAGGGGTGAGGAACCTTTTCATGTTGGAAGGCCGCTTTAGTTTAGCTCTAAGGCCGCATTCAAGAAACTTCAATTAGATATACTTAAAAAGTACATTATTTTGTAAAAATCTAACTAATGATTTCAAAAAACGAAAACTGTTGGTTAATTTTAAAGTTAACTAACCTTTTACTGACTTTGTTTTGTCTGCTTTTTGCTGGAAAGCATTTGAATATTTGGTTACTGCATGGAAATCCTCAGTTTCAGCTGATCCTCTAAATGCCTGTCAATCAGTCATTTTTGATCTTAGGTGTTGATTTAGGTTAGGTAGGATAATGTGGATTCGCAGCAATAAGTGGTTGAAAAGCAAGAAAGCATTTTTCGGACATGTTGCCAAAGGCGTGGGTATTCTGCATTTTTCCGTATTTCAACTGGATCTTTCTTAGCATCAAACAATGACTTTAACATGTTATCTACCAAGACCTCAATTCCATATGTAGTTCTTTAGGTGCCTTGGTGATGTCAACTAGGTGAGGCTCAAATGCTAATTTAAATGGGATGTCATGATTCTCAAAGTCAGTGAACTTTTCATTGTATTCTCCAATTAATAGGTCTGTAACAGTTGCATATTCTTCAAATGATTCTCATATATTATCTTGCTCATCAGTGACCTTTGCTAACTAAGGAAAATGTTCATCCAATTTCCTTTTGAAGAGTGTTTTGAAAAAAGATAGCTTTTCTCAAAATACTTGGATTTTTTTGCCACATATCATATATAGACCTTGCAAAGAAATACTCAAGTCATTTTGATTTGACATGGTATCACACAGAAATGCTGCATTCCTATAGAAATCTTCCTTCAATCATTCACATTGCTGATTCTGTGCTTCATAAAATTCACCTATCTGTTCTCACAGAGATAAAATTTTGGCTAACACCTGTCCCTGCGATAGCCAATGCACTTTAGAATGACATGGCAAATCCACGCTGAATACCACCTCATCGTTCAGCTTAACCATGTTAGGGAATTGATGATGCTGTGTTGCATTTGCATGAATATACTTAACAATACTTGCAACTTTTTGCAAAGTGTCACTTAAAATAGTAGCTTTAGCACCGAGATTTTGCTGATGCAAGATACAAGGAAAAGAAATAAGAGCATCTGTATCTGTTAATACTTTCTCTGTGTAATAAACCCTTCATATTTTCCTGTCATGGAAGGTGCACCGTCTGTACCTCCACTCACTAAATTTACCAAATTCAGTCCAACTTCACATTTATCTTGAAAGTTGTTGAAAATATCCATTCCCTGTGTTCTGTTTGCTAGAGTGCCCAAAGTGAGTAACTCTATGTAGCAAAGAAAATCTTCCGTTATGACCTGAATGAAGTATAAAACCTGTGCAGAGTCAGTAGTATCAGTTGATTCATCCAAAGCAATTGAATAATATATATTTTCCTTTTGAAGTATCGCAATAAGCTGTTCTGTTAAGTTGAAGGCTGATTCATGCTGCCAATCATTTATGGTTCTCTTCGAAAGAGGCAGTTGTTTGTATTTTGTTATCAGGGTCTAAGCATCCTAGAATTTCGACAATGCATTCTTTCACAATTTCTACATTACCGAATGGCTTCCCCTCTTTTCCTGAGTATATAAGCTACTTTATAAATTGCTTCAGTGGCATTATTTCCAGGTCTTACTGCTACTTGAAAGAATTGTCTTTGCTTCTGCTTTTCATCTTCTAATTTCTGCAGTACAACATTTCACACATCTCCCTCTAATTTAAAATATTTTTTGTCCTTATGAGTGTTATAATGTTGATGAGCATTTAATTTCTTTAATATTGTTGCAGTATCAGGAAGCAAATCATCTTATCTTTAGCAGATACAAGATAATACCACAATTCCTAATCCTTGTTAAAAAATCTGTTTTCTTCCTTCAGCATTCTCTTGGTCTTCCTTGACATGAGGGGCTGTTAAGCAGACAGAATTAAAAAATACTGTTGAGCTGTACAACTATTCACAAATTCCACTTCAAACAGAAGCACAGTGCACTGTTGTCAAAAGCTTATAAGACTGGCATACTCCACCCCCGTAAACTCTCAACAGCCAGCCTTGTGTGGTGGTGGCACCAGTCAGGCAGGGGAAGTTAGAACTAAATCATGAGGGTAGCAGCCTTTAATTTAGCCTTTATGGCTTACTAACATCTTAATTGTGCCGATCAATCTGGGAGCACTATTTCGTTGAAACTTTTTTATTCTTTGGCATTTTAAATACGTTAATTTTAAAAATAAAACGTAAAAGACAAACAAAAATGTATTAATAAAAATAAAAGGATTTGTTCTGTAAAATTTGGATTCTGTTAAGGACCTAGAAGGCCACAGGTTCCCCACCCCTGGCCTAAGGTCTGCAGGAGAACTAGACGAATAAACAGTTTTAATACAGTGTGATAAACTGGCTAAAGAGGCAGGGAATGCCCTCTAAAATTAACTCCCTTGTTCCTCCTGTTGTTTCTTAGGGCTGAAGATCCCAATTAAAAAGTAATAACTCTCAAAACATTTTATTGCTAAACATTTGTCAGCCATTATCTTGTTTGAATAAGTGATTTTCCCCAAATGAACAATGACGACTCTGAGGATAGAATGCTAGATTGGCAAGATTGGATGGGAAGAGAGCTCTTTGATATGGGACAGGTAATTAGAGATCGTTCCAAGGCAGGTGTGTATGGAGAATGAGGAAAGTAAAAGCAACCTGTTAGTAGAATCATTACTAAGATGTTTCAATAGCTCAGGTGTTCATGCTCCCATGAAGTGTCATTTAAATGAGTGTCAAAGAAAGCCTAGTCAAGGGACCTGAGAGTAAATTGATTCGCAAACCAAACATGGCCCACAGACAACTTAAGACAGGCATGTTTTGTTTGCACCACTCAATGTTCATGAAAAATTTGAGCCAACATTTCAAAATTCAGAATAATTTCAGCTTTTAAAACTTCAGAACGTGGTAGCATTGGGCCCTTACTCCTTCATGAAGTCTGGATTGTGCTAATGAGCACCCTTTTCCCCAGGGCATGTGTTGGCCAGATTACCCCAGCTTCCACTACTCACTAGATTTGCATATGCACTGAAATGCATGAACCCCTCTAGACATTTGTGTTTGCCTAGTTTTGCACAAATAAATAAAAAGAACAATGAGAAAAGTTTTAAGAAGTCATAAAATCTCAGTGTTGTTTTAGAGGGGTTGTGGACAATTGAAAGAGACAGTCTCTTTAGCCTTTAGGAAGGGGGGGAGCATCCAGTTATAAGCGATTAATTCAACAAATATTCAGCATGTGCCTATTATGTGCCAGGCATTGAGGATTCAACATAGTGCAAGCTACATCTCATTCCTTCCTACATAGAGCATGTTGCAACACAAGGCCATCCAGTACCCCTCCCCCGTCTTCCTTGCCCTCCATCACGGCCTGTTTATCTTTGCCTCCCCCTTACTCTAGCGTCACATTCCCATGGTTGTAGCCTTCCCTGCCCAGCCTCTGCGCCTTCATCTCACCTTTTTTTGGGTGAGGGATTTTTCTTTTTTGTTCCTGTAGTTCCCTCTGTGTACCCACTATTAAAGGATCCTCAACACTGTATTACAAATAATTGCCTTTACTTGCTGAGAACCATTCCCAAAGGATGGAGGGATCACTCAACTATATGAATTGGTGTCTTTACAAAATATTCTGGTGTCCTACCGCAGGTAGCCCCTGAGCACCACATGGCAGTCCTCCGGGGAGCTTCCTTTCACATTCCCCTAAGTGGCTGTTCCAAAACCTCACCATCTTACCTCATCCTCTACCCCAAGCCTGTTTTGAAGATGACCTTGTCTCCAAAATCACAAACAAAATGAAAGGTGTGAACTCCTCAACTTTAATTTCTTCCTCTTCGCACCTGCAGTATAATGTAAATAAAAGTTAAAGACTAGGGATCTAGAAACAGACTGTCTGACTCTGACACTTGCTATCTTGGCAGCCTTGCACAAGTTACTTAATCTTTATTAGTATAATAGCATTGATATAAGGATAAAGTAAAGTAGTCCACATAAAGCCTTTAGAAGATTGCCTGGCCCAAAATAAACAATAAATGTTAGCAATTCTTGTTACCAGTGGTATTATTGCATATTTACCTTCATCTTTTCCCTTCCTAAGGCAGATACTTCCCTGTTTTCCTAATTCCAACTTCTTTGTCTCTACAAAGACTGACCTTTTAGACTTTTGATCTCCTCTACCTTTAATCTCTCCCTATTCACCAGTTTTACCCTTAGCACATAACAGACTGAAAACTGTCTTTATTAACTAGTTTTCCCTTCCGTTGCCCTGTCCAGCCCTTCTTTATAGCAACACTATTGAAAGAGTCGTTAGAATTCCATGCCTCCAAGTTTCATTCACTTCTAAATGAAAGTGAGTGACGCCCATTGCCATCTGGCCTCCACAGCCAGTCTGTTGAAACATTTGTTACTTAAGGTCCTGGTTGACCTAATTTACAAATATAGTTGGCTTAGCAAAACCTTTAGCCAGGATGAACCCTGCTACCCCATCATCTCTGTGCCTGCACTGAGCAGCTGAGCACTGCTGGAGAGTATTACGTAACTGTGTTGCCCGGCCTCACTTCACATTCATGATTGCAACCAAATCGGCACTTACTGCTGCCCAACAACCCTCTCGTGTTTCCCTACTAGTTCACCGTCCCAATTCCTGAGCCGACCATTTTATACTTTAATTCTCTTGTCAAGCCTCTCGTACAATGTCCCCATAGTCGCATTCATCTGATGACTTTGTTTATACTTAAGAAAATAGAAGTCATTAGATATGAACTTCTCACCTGCCTATCACAAAAGCCTGCAGAATCTGTCTGAACATGAATCCATCTTCTTATTTCATGAAATGGGTGAAGCCCAGTTCCTCTGCTAGAGCAGGATCTCCAGGCCCTCTCACCTTCTGTAGTTATTTCTCTTCCTCTCCCTGTCTCTCTCACCGTGAATCAGTTCCTTTCTGGTAGGACTGTTATCAGCATGGCTTTCAAGTCCCTCCATGATCTGGCCCTTACAAATTTATCTTCTGCCGCTCTCAGCGCTTCAGCACTCTGCTCTAGCCAGCTGGTGTCCTACCTGTCAAGCACTCGCTCACTCCAGGGCTTTCACACCTGCTGTTTTCTCTGCCTGGAGTACTCGCCTCTCCCTGACGCAAAACCTTGCATGCGCACACATTCATCACACGGTGGTTTTTTCACATCTTTGAGGTCTTGGATTAAATGCCACCTGCTCAGAGAGGCCTTTCTCGACCACCTTAATCAAAGCTGATCGCCACTGTTTTTCTCTAAGCCCCTTCTTTGTTTCTTTTTTACTACTACTGCAATTTATTTATTCTGTTTACTTTTTTAGGGCAGGAACTTTGTCTCATTCGTGGCTAAATTGCCGGGGCCTAGAAGAGTGCTCTGCACATAAAGCACTCAGTAAATATTTCTGACCGACATCCCAGTGAGTGGTGTCACTATCCACTCAGCTACTCAGCCAGCCAAAAACTTGAGTCTTTGAAGCCTTCCTTTCTCCTTCAGTTTTCTTACCCAAAGTCCCTTCTTTCTGTTTAACTTTTCGAATCTCTCCCAAACCCATCTCCACTATTACTCCTTCCAATTTCGTTTTTAACTCTGTCAGCAGCCTCTCTGCTGGGGTGGGCTTTTGTTTTCTTGGTCACCACCCTTCAGCCTTCCTCTCACTGCTGCTGTAGAAATGTTTCGGAAACAAAATCTGATCATGTCCTCTGCTATTTCCAACCCCTCAGTGGTTTTCAGTCATCTATAAAAAGTCCCAAAGCGTAAAGATCCTTTATACTCTGCCTAGCTTCCGCCTCCATCCCCCAGAACCTAATTTATAACCATTTCTAACCACTGAGTATTCTCTCTGAAATGCCCTTTCTTTTCTTCACCTATCCAACATACTCCCACCATCCTTCATTAAGACAGATATAAGAAATATCAATATAGAAAAAACTGCTGGCCTAGAAATTCAGAAGTCTGGAAATCACTGATTCAAATTATTGAGGTAAGGAAACTGATACCTAGAAAGTGTCACCGACTTGCCTTAGGTCACCAGCTAGTGGGCATGAAAGCTGAAACTAGCCTCCCTGGCTTCTGATTTCTAGTCAACACTTGACCAATAACAAGAAGAAAAAGGAAGAAGAGGAGAGGTTTTAAGTGTGGTGAAAGTATTTAATAGAAAGGAGAAGGGCATTTAAATGAAGAAATGCACAGAGGGGAGAGTGAAACGTGTGCAGAAAGAAACAAAGACCAAAGACTGAGAGAAAATCCTGACATCTTTGCTGTGCGTGCATTCAGTTCCTTCCTGAGGTTAGTGTCAGGAAAAATTGTGAAAGACTTTGAAATGAGCAAAAAAGATTACTCACTGGGTGTCCTGGGATTATCTTTAAGCTATTTTACAACTCTTAAATTGTAGAATATTGACGGTAATGCAGATGATTATTCATAGAAATGCAGGTTATGTTCAATGGAGATTCAATTTATTATTTCCCTATGGATGTTGTCCAATTTTGCTTTATTTATAAAGTCAGGAATCCTGATTATTTATATATGTATGTGTGTTTTGAATTCTCTCTTGAACCAGTTGCAACTTACTGGTTTTCTCATTAACTGATGAAATAAATAATATTTTGATATATGTTTATTTTGTATTTGTATGAGAGTCTCCCAGGAAGACCTTTATCTGAGTAATGTACGTCTGTATTTGCTTACATTGGAGGAAAAGGTGGGGGCAGGAATCAGAGCCATTGCTGGGTATGAGTAGGTGTCTCAGTGACAAGCAGGGCTGATTTTCTAAAAATACCTAGATTGAAAAATTAGAAAAATAAAGTACTGACTCAAAAACTTTCTAGACTTTAATATTTTTAATATTTACAAAATGTTGTTAAATATGTTCCTCCCTCCCTATAGAACCTCTACTATAAGTGGTTGATTGTAATGTATCTTTAGATACATACTTCAAAATTCTTATTCTAATTGAAAACCAGATCTAGCAATAGTAGATAAGTGATATTATTGCCATTCAGGAGAGAACTAGATACTAACTAAACCTTTCCTTCTTGTCAATTCTTGTTAAAATGTATATTCTAATAGCAACTTTCTTTTGGACAGTTTAAATGACTGCATTTTCACCACATGTATCTCTGTTGGTGCCTGCGAAGTGATTATTTTTTTTGCAGTTGTAATTTTGTGGGTCTGAATGATTGAAAATTTATTAACAGCAGCTGCTTTATCATTGTTATTCCTGTAGTGTGAAGCTGGCTAATTGCTATAATACTTCAGTGCTAGAAAAGACAAAAGGAAAGGGGAGACCCATAATAACAGACCATTTTCCATAATGTTTGCAATTTGCTGTGCAAATTGATGGTTTTAAGGATTGGAAAACTGCAGGAGTCTTCCCATTAGCTGTACTTTAAGATATAATTAAAATATCATTTATATCCCTAAAAAAGGAAATAGCAAATTATATGGGGCATGGATAATTTTCGCTAGATTTCCTAAGGACAGATATAAGAAATACCAACATGGTTTTACTATTTTAATTCAAGAAATTTTAACTCTTTAAAATGGGAAGGAAACTAACATTGACTGTGTCACATATTGTGCTAGGTGCTTTATATCCACTGGATCTTATTTTAATCCTCACAGCATTCTAATTTTAAGGATAAGTAAATTGAGACCCAAAGTCATATAAGCAATAAATGGTGTAATGTGGATTTAACTTTGTTAACTCCAAGCCTCTGTTGAATCAGAACTTTTAAAAATTTCTAGGTTCCCATGTTCCTAATTTTTTACTTTGAAGGTTGCTCCATTAATCATCATTCATAATATTTACCTAAAATAAAATGTATTTGTAGAATATTAGCAGTAAATTTGGAAAAACACCGTAATTTCAGGTATCCTGTTAAGTTAGCTGAGAGTTCAATCTGTCAAATAATTCCTCTTTGGACTCAAGGATGTTTTTTCCCCTTTACCCAGTACCAAGAACAATAAAGATGAGCTTCCTGCTGTACTTTTCTCCACACTGAGTCTATTTTTATTTGCCCTTTCCTTGAGGTTCTAGCCGGTTGGTGTCTCAAGCTTATGTGGCAATTGTCTCTTATATACTTCCATTTTGAGCAAGTCCTGAGTTTTTATCTCATGGATCTAGTGGTTTGCATAACTATCAAAATTGAAGCTCATGGTCACCAGAGTTTTGCAGTACCTGCGGGAAAATTCTGGCTTTGGAGCTCAGTCCCTCCAAGGTAGTTTCACTCTTTTTCTTTTACGGCTCATGTGAAACCTTACTTTTTCTTGCCAGTTCAGCAGTTTATTTTGAAATATTTTTAAAAATAAGTTATTCAGCATTTTTACTTGTTTTCAAGGTAAGAGTTATGTATCATACTGCCGAAAGTGGAATTTATTGTATTTCTTCTTTATTGTTTTTGTTTTCATTAATTTAAACTGTAAAAAAGCAGGGGAAAAGTTGGTGGTTTTTTTTTTTCTAAAGAAGTAAACATTGGACTTGTATAAAAATAAGGCTTTATGTTTATGTTGGTGTGTGACTATATCTCTATATATACACAAACAACACACACACACACACACACACACACACACACACTCATAAACACATACCGTCACAGAAATGTGCTTAGCAAGTATTAATTGGGATTGTTTCTGAGTGTTTTTTATTTGCATCATTTTATTTTATATAATGAGTGTATAATGCTTTTGTAATAAGAGAAAAATAAAATCACAATGGAAAAAAGGACATTTTTGGAATAAAAATAAAATGGAACCAACACATAGAGTTGTAATGTTGAGTAGTCACCTCTCCTCCCGTAGATATGGAAGGGAAATGTTAACACTTGGGGAATATGTAACAGAGAGAATGGCCTAAACCGCTACCCCTCCAGAAATATTTTCCGTCTTTTTATTTTTTTATTTATTTTATTTATTTATTTATTTTTGAGACAGAGTCTCGCTCTGTTGCCAGGGCTAGAGTACTGTGGCATCAGCCTAGCTCACAGCAACCTCAAGCTCCTGGGCTCAAGCGATCCTTCTGCCTCAACCTCCTGAGTAGCTGGGACTACAGGCATGTGTCACCATGCTCAGCTAATTTTTTCTATATAGTTTTAGTTGTTTAGCTGATTTCTTTCTGTATTTAATAGAGACGGGGTCTCACTCTTGCTCTGGCTATTCTTGAACTCCTGACCTTGAGCAATCCTCCCACCTTGGCCTCCCAGAGTGCTAGGATTACAGGCGTGAGCCACCATGCCTGGCCTTCAGTCTTTTTAAAACTTCACTCCTCTTTTTGGAAACTAATACCTACATTCCTGCCTCAGGCCAGTGATTGGGAGGGACAGAGAAAAGTCTTTTGTTCTTTGTGCTATAGGAAATGACTCAGGGAACTGCCAGTCCAATCTGGGCAGGGCAGAGGTCCTGGAGGTCCAGGTGGGCCTCCCAGATGGGCAGAGGTCATGGGATTATCTTCAGCAGAAATAGGACAGAGATGGAACCATCAAAATCATCAACTGTAGTTAAACAATTGCCTAAATCTGAGAACCCACCCTTTAGAAGCTCTGTATTTCTATTTACTATTAGGATGATGACATTTTTAGACAGGAGTCTCCATCCTCCTCATTTGCTGGCAAATTAATAAACTTCTCTTTCCTTCTCCTCAAACCACTTGTCCTCATTCTTCAGATGCAGCCTTGGGGACAAGTGCCAAACTTTCGGTAACAGAGCGTGTGTTGAACATATAACTATCCTACGTCTATATCATCAGGTCTTAATTGAATACTGTGTTTTGTGTAAAAAATTTTCTGGACAGACTGTTCTTTCATTATCAGATTCTGTTTTCTTTCTGCCATTTCAATAGACACCTTATGACAATGATATACTGGGCATTTCCCCACCTTCTTTTTGCAGCCTGTTCCTTAGTGTTGGACACTATGGCCCTATAGTGAATAATCCCAGGTTGCCAAATAATGTAGTAGGTCTACTTTCTAAACATTAAAAACAAAATATTCGTAATAATTTTCTTTCTCACTGTACCCTCTCTAAGGTAAATTTTCTCAAACTTCCTTAAATTGGTTTCTCATTAGAAACGTTAGCTGGAATAGTTACTTGATAAAATAATGTCTATTTTAAAAATCATTATCTTCTTTTTAAGGACAAGGAACATCCAAGATACCTGATTCCAGAACTTTGCAAACAGTTTTACCATTTGGGCTGGGTCACTGGAACTGGAGGAGGAATTAGCTTGAAGCATGGGTAAGTTTCTGGCAGATTTTGTTACCAGGAATTCTCCATGTGAGTGGACCACAGAGAGCCTAACTCATCATGTCCAGAAAACAACTAATGATAAGTTTTATGTGATACTGAAGGATTTAGTTTCCAAATGGAGAAATGGACATTTGCATAACTGAATGGAAGCAGTGTGCAGAAGTTACAGATAGAATAAATATCTAAGTATTTAAGAGCCACAATTTCTCATTAGAATAATCTGGTCCTCAATTTTTGGGGTACCGGAGTTAAATAACATGCTGCCAAGTATATTTATATGCCTGGAATTATAAAGGATCCTCTCTAGGTAGACAGAATTTGTTTCAAAGGTTCAGAAACATTTTAGAGTCACAAATACTGATTACTAACCATTAAAAATGCTAA
>RJWJ010012361.1:0-42548 GCA_004363605.1 Indri indri
TGGTTCAACCTGGTGCATATCCTCCTGGTTTGGTACAACCTGGTGCAGATCAGCATG
The DNA here is from genome assembly GCA_004363605.1 of Indri indri. Taxonomy (NCBI): domain Eukaryota; kingdom Metazoa; phylum Chordata; class Mammalia; order Primates; family Indriidae; genus Indri; species Indri indri. Next base: position 58 of record RJWJ010012361.1, read on the forward strand.
GTTTAGTGCAACCTGGTGCAGATTCACGTCGTTTGTTTCAACCTGGTGTCTATCCTCGTGGTTTGGTTCAACCTGGTGCACATCCACGTGGTTTGGTGCAGCCTGGAATGGATCAGCGTGGTTTGAGACAACCTGGGGCAGATCAGCGAGGCTTGATAGCACCAGGCACAGAGCTTCGTGGCTTTCCAACATTCCATGCAGATTCTCAGAGTTCTTGGTCACCACACCCATATCAGCATGGTGCAGTACCTCCTAGCAGAGAACAACATGACCAGGTGTCACCACTACTAGCCAGTGAAGGTTTGGCATCACCAGGTACAGACCAAAGGGGTTTGGTACCACCAGAAACTTATCAGCAAGATTTGTTGCATCCTGGCACAGACCAGCATGGCCCCACACCATTAAGCACAGGTTTGGGATCTGTACACCCAGATCAACAACATTTGATATCACCTGGCCCAGGTCAGCCTGGCTGGGTAGACACAAGTGCCGCTCAGCATGGCCAGGTACATTTGGATCCAATGGATGCCTCACACCAACTTGGAGTTCCTGCCCAGACTGCCCCAGGCCAAGATGTCACCTTTTTCAGGCGTTCAGACTCCCTCAACCGAGTCTCATCAGAAGGGAGTGAGATCCGGAGTGAGGCCCAGAGTGATCGACGTGATTCCCTAGATAAATTGGCTCCTAGTTTCCCCATAGCGATGGAAACATTTCGTCTGATGGGAGAGCTCGTCGGCCTCTATGTGGAGCTGAAGGAGAATATGAAGGATCTGAATGAGGAGCAAGCTGGCCAGACCGATCTGGAGAAGATGCAGTACCTGCTGGCGCTCATGGGTGAGTACTGCTTGCCCATGGAAGGGAGACCATTGTCTTAGTTTTGAGTTGATTTCATCCTTTCCTCCCCCTGGCCTGAACTGCTGGCTGCTGGACCTCTTCCTGAGCCCCTGAAAACAACATTTTCATTTATAGTCATTCCAGGTTCTCCCATAGCCTTCAGGGTCCAAACAACTAGGTAGGCAAAGGGTAGAACGAAACCAGCAGGACAGAAGGAGCCTCCAGGGAGGAATGAAGCAGGTTCTTATGGCTGTGTCAGCCTCTGGACAGCAGCTGGGAAAGTGTTGGGCTGAGGGAAAGCATTGGCAGGTGGATGGGGGAGAGAACATTGAAGAATTAAACTTAATATTTGCCCCTTCACAACTCTAGGCCCAGAGAATAATTAAGATTGTAGCTGGGTGCGGTGGCTCACACCAGTAATCCCAGCACTTTGGGAGGCTGACAGGGGAGGATCACTTGAGACCAGCCAGGGAAATGGTGAGACCCCATCTCTACAAAAAAATAGAAAAATTTGAGCGGTAGTCGTGGCCGAGCGGTGAAGCCGGTAGACGGGAAAAAAATGGAAAAATTAGCTGGGCATGGTGGTGTAGGCTGTAGTCCCAGCTACTCAGGAGGCTGAGGCAGGAGGATCACTTGAGTCCAGGAGTTTGAGGTTGCAGTGAGCTGTGATCACATCACTGCACTCTAGCCTTGGCGACAGAGCGAGACCCTGTCTCACAAAAAAATAAAAATAAATAAATAAAAGATTTTAGAGGTGAATGGAAATGGCAAGTTCATTGTCCCAAAGCCTTTTAGGATGTCAAGCATTAGGTGGATTTTCTTATGGGCTAAGGACAGTTCTCTCTTCCTCTTTCCAACCCCTCTCCCCAGTCACCAGGAGAAGCAGGATAAAGCGATATGTCCTGTTGTTCTCTGGGGTATCTTCATTGTTATGGGGGCTAGAAACAGAAATCTAACCCCTCAGATAGCAAGGCCTCCATTTTCCGTAGTCAAAAAGACCATACCACCTGACCTGCAAGAACAGCTGAAGACATTAAAGACTTTGACCAAAGAAGTTCAGCAGGAAAAAGCAAAAGTAAGAAAGGGAGCGTCGACCTACTTTGCCGTTTAATGCTGACAATAGCACTTGCCATTGTATCTTGATGGGTTAGACAGTCCTTTCCCGCACATTATTGTGTCACTGGATCTTGCCATCCTGTCGGGAAATGCACCTCAGATATCATGGTGTTCATTTTCTGGATCTAAACAGTGATGCTCAAAGCTGTCAGAATTCAGCTGAGCCAAACAACAAGGCCTTTGCCCTTTTCACTGCACGTGGCAGCCTTCAAGCCCCGTTTGTGGGACTTTTGGGGTCCCGAGGTCATTGCAAGGGGCTGCTAGACCTCCAGTCGCTTTCTCAATACCAGCTTTCTACCTCCATGGATGGATGGCTCGGTGTCCGCGAGGACCTCGGCCCTCGTCAGAGGGGGTTGGGTTAGGATTAGGGAATAGGGGAAGTGGGAACTGGGGCCACCTGACACTCCCTTTTGTGGGGTTTGTAGCTGGACAGGTTGCAAAGGATCGTGGAGGGCGAAGGGGAGCAAGAAGCGGGGAAGGAGTTGAAAAGTGGCCAGCTGAGCTTGCAGCCAGGTGTCCTCAGGTAAAGGGCCCCAGCCAGGTGCAGCTGGTGTCCTGGCATCACATACTCTCAGCCGAGGAGGTGATGGCGGCTGTTGGCTCACTTGTGCCCCTAAACTGACCACCATCTTTGACCTGGATTGTCTGCTCCTCTGGTCGCCCATGTCTAGTTCAAGGGACTGGTGGAAACTCCCCAGGTTCCCACAACAGCTCAGGACTAGGGATTAGAAGGGCAAGGAGAAGCTGCTTAGACTGTCCCCATTTGGAGGCTGAGGACAGCAATTGCTACAGCCCCTCAGAGCTCTCTTCGCGATGCCCAGTCCCACCACCTAGAAGCCTCTCACGCCAGCATGCTAGCCACCCACCGCCAGGACAGGGCCCACGGGAGGTGGCGCGAACCCCTCATCTGCATCCTCCCGCGCCCCTGACAGCCAGGGCTCCGCACTGGTGAGCCGGGTCTCTGGGCTGGCCACGGAACCAGGCGGTCTCTTGTCCTGCACTGCAGAGTCACCGTGGCTGACATCGAGAAGGAGCTGTCCGAGCTGAGGGAGAGCCAGGAGCGGGGCAAGGCCGCCATGGAAAATTCGGTCTCCGAAGCCTCCCTTTACCTGCAAGAGCAGGTGAGGATCCCACTTATTCAGCTCCCTTCTCGGAGTGGGCTGCAGACAGTGGGGCAGCCCTGCCCTCCCACTGCGCGTCTGAGACCAGGCCCCTCAGTCCCCCTGTGTGTGTGGAGGGATGAGGCCACTGTGTCTAGGAGTCAACCCCTTCCTGATCCAAAGCCGGCTCCGAAGCCACAGGTGCGTGGTGATTGCAACCCCTGTGGCAAGGGAAAAGTGCCCCTTTGAGGTCTGTTTACTTCCCATTAAACCTTTGTTCTCTTTTTTATTATATAATTCACATATCATAAAATTCACACTTTTAAAATAAACAAGGTAGTTTTAAGTATATTCACAAAGTTATGCAACCATCACCACGATCTAATTCTAAAGCCTTTCATCACCCTGAAAAGAAATCCGGTACCCCATAGCAGTCTCTTCCTATCCCCCATCCCCTGACAACCACTCATCTGTTCTCTGTCTATGGATTTGCCTCTTCTGGATATTTCATGTGAATGGAATCATACAACATGCCGCGTGCATCTGGCTTCTTTCACTTAGCATGATGTTTTCAAGGTTCATCCATGTTGTAGCATGTGTCAGTACTTCATTTTATGGCTGAACAACATTCCATGTTGTGGCTGTACCACCGTTTGTTTATTCATTCATCAGTTGAAGGATGTTTGAGTTGTTTCTACCCTTTGACTATTATGAATAATGCTGCTGCTGTGAACATTCATGTACAAGCTCTTATGCGCACGTTTTCATTTCTCTTGGGTGGAATTGCTGGGTCATAGAACTGTTTAACCATTTGAGGGACTGCCAGACTGCTTTCCAAAGTGGCTGCACCACTTTCCATTGCCACTGGCAGCGTATGAGGGTTTCAGTTCCTCCACATCCCACCAGCAACCAACACCAACGCTTGTTAATTTCCTTTTTATTTTAATTTTAAATTTTTTTTTTTTTTTTTTGGAGACAGGGTTTTGCTCTGTCTCCCAGGGTAGAATACAATGGGGCATCATCACAGCTCACTGTAACCTTAAGTTGCTGGGCTCAAGCGATCCTCCTGCCTCAGCCTCCCAGGTACCTGGGACTATAGGCATGCGCCACCACACCCGGCTAAGTTTTCTATTATTGTAGAGATGGGGTCTCACTCTTAATCAGGCTGGTCTTGAACTACTGGGCTCAAGTGGTCCTCCCACTTTGGCCTCCCAAAGTGCTAGGATTATAAGGGTGAGCCACCACTCCTGGCCAACTTCCTTAAAAAACAACAAAAAAAATTATAGCCATCCTAGTGGGTGTGAAGTATCTTATTGTGGTTTTGATTTGCATTTCCCTAATGACTAATGATGCTGAGCATCTTTTCATGTGCTTTTTAGCCATTTGTATAACTTTTTTAAAGGTAGACAACTAATCAAATCCTTTGTCCATTTTTAAATTGAGTTCTCTTTATTCTTGAGCTGTAAAGAGTTCTTTATATATTCTGGACACTAGACTCATATCTGACATATGGCTTGCAAATATTTTCCCCTGCTCTACGGGTTGTCATTTTTTTCTTACTAGGGTTTGCCTTTACGTCTTGAATGATGCTATCCTTGGTCATTTCCCAGTAAGGGGTGTCTGCTCCTAACTGCTCACAGATGGAGCAGTTACTAAAAGCCACTATAGGCATGGCCAAGGGCATTCATGTTAGGAACCCCTTTGTGCTTTAAGCTACTTTCCGGGCTTCTCCTGAGTTGCTGGGACAGTGATGTGCATCACTTCATGACTCCAAGCCAACTGTCTTGCTTGAGAAGCAGTGGAGACTGTGCAAAGGTCACCTGCCAGTCCAAGCTCACATTTGAGCTTAGCAACCCTAGGGTCTCGATGCTCTCCCTGGAAGGGATTTGCACCACCCAGACCATGAAAGATACCTGTGGTAGTGTTAGCACCTGTCACATTCTTTTATCATTAGTTATTTACATGCTAGATGGGACGGAGCAGGTGCAAGCCCACCCTCCCAGCCTCCATGCCCAGAGCAGGGCCTGTGTGTCATCAGGGTCCTCTCTGAGTGTTTACGGGTTGACTAACAGGCAGCAGCACTTTAGGATTTAGCTAGAGGAGACAAGTTCTCACACTGGACCAAGGGGCTGGCTAGAGAAAGGTCCAGAGACCTCCCTCTTGCAAGGGCTTTGTTTGGCATGAATGTTGCACTCCCTGAAAACCCCACTCACTACGTAACAGATGGAGAGCCTGCTATGGGCCACATGCCCTGCAAGGCACAGGATGCGGTGTCTGCCCCAGATCACAGCAGGGGAGAGGCAGAAAATACCACACTAGTAGTGCTAGCGTGGCCAGAATGTGGCTGTGACTTGCCTCACTGCCCTGCCCCCAATGTCTCTCCTGCACCCAGTTGGACAAGCTCAGGACGATCATCGAGAACATGATGGCCTCCTCCTCCACGCTGCTGTCCATGAGCATGGCCCCGCACAAGCCCCTGACAACCCCAGCTCCTGGCCAGATCGACCCTGAAGCCACCTGTCCAGCCTGCAGCCTGGATGTGAGCCACCAGGTCAGCATCCTGGTGCAGCGCTATGAGCACCTCCAAGACATGGTCAACAACCTGGCTGCCTCCCGGCCCTCCAAGAAAGCCAAGCTCCAGAGCCAGGTGAGCCTCTGCCCACCTCCCTCCTGGTGCAGCTGGACATGGCCCCACTGGGAAGAGCTACAGCCCTGGAGGCCTGCAGACGGAGTGGCCGACACAGCTCCCCAGGAGGGGGTTTGGGCCTGAGGGTTAATTTTCCATGATGGAGCCCTTTAGTTAGATCCATGAAAGTCCCTGCTCCTTCCCCAGGGTCACAGCAAGGGTGGCAGCAGAGCTAGTTCTGGGGACAGGAGACTATGGGGTGGGATAGCACAGGCTGGCCAAGGGTGGAGCAGTGCCATTCACATGCCATGGGGACACAGGCACAGCTGTAGGAGACAGCTCGCATATCACTCTCCCCAACCCTTTCCCATTCCCTCCAAAGGGCAGGCTTACTGGGGGGGTGGAGACAGCCACAAGTCCTTGAGTCCTGCCTCTTGGACTGAAGAATTCAGATTTGGCCCAGGGGAGGTGAGGAGACTAAAGCCCACACCCCAGCTCTCAGGGGCCATGGGGCAGCGTCACTTCTGAGCCTCTGTCACTCCACTGACCGCCCGCACCGGCAGGCCAGGATCCCCGGAGGCTAGTCCACGGGGATGTGGGAGACTGGTGCTCCTGTCCCGCTGGAGTGGACACACAGAAAGGGCAGAGAGCCTTCTCCACCATTGCTGGGAAATTATGAAGGCAACCACGGAAAGCCAGGATGGGGTCTGAAGTTTGCTTCTCTGCTGGGCAATGATTTAAGGCCACCTTATCAAGGGGTGGCAATACTGTGGTGGGGGCAGGGGTCACCCCAGCAGCCTCAGAGATCCTTCCTGTCCCTCCTGCCGCAGGACGAGGAGCTGCTGGGCCACGTGCAGAGCGCCATCCTGCAGGTGCAGGGCGACTGCGAGAAGCTCAACATCACGACCAGCAACCTCATCGAGGACCATCGGCAGAAGCAGAAGGACATCGACGTGAGCAGCCGGTGGGGCAGCAGGAGCGGGCGGGGGCTCCACTCTGCCGCCTGTCCTTCAGCTCCTGGCTTTTCATCTCCGCCCGCTTGGCCCCCAGGTGCTGTACCAGGGTCTGGAGAAGCTCAAAAAGGAAAAGGCCAGCAGGGAGCACCTGGAGATGGAGATCGACGTGGTAAGTGCCAGGCCCTGGAGCCACTCTGTCCCAGGGAGGTCTCCCTGGCCATTCTTTGAGAGGCCAGGAGTGGAGGGGGCAGGAGGATCGTGGGCTCTTGGAAACCCCCGGGGGAATGGAGCCCCTCCATGGCTCTCTCCCAGGTGGGGGCTACCTCCTCTCTCTCCGGGCAGAAAGCTGACAAGAGTGCCCTGGCCGCCAAAGTGAGCCGCGTCCAGTTTGATGCCACCACGGAGCAGCTGAACCACATGATGCAGGAGCTGGTGGCCAAGATGAGTGGGCAGGAGCAGGACTGGCAGAAGATGCTGGACAAACTCCTCGTGGAGATGGACAGCAAGGTGTGGGGCGGGCGCGGGCTGGGGGCTCTCCATCACCACAGTCCTGCCCTGGCCCAGGACACCACCACCCTCTCTGGGGCCAGACCCCCACCTGCTGCCTTAGAACTCACCTGTCACCCCGGACCCCGCAGCTGGACCGCCTGGAGCTGGACCCACTGAAGCAGATGCTGGAGGACCGGTGGAAGTCGCTGCGACAGCAGCTCAAAGAGCGCTCTCCGCTCTACCAGGCCGACGAGGCAGCCGCCATGCGGAGGTGGGGCCTGGCAGACGGGGAGATTGGCACGCTGTGCTGGTGCGGGAAGGTGCCAGGTTGCAGTCCCAAGCAAGCAGCTCCCAGTGCACACAGCTGAGCCTGCCCAGGGACCATCCCGTGGTGAAGGGACAGGATTTTGGAGCTCGACTCTTCTAGCTCAGGCCCCTTTATTGCACAGGAGGAGAAAGGGAGTGTAGGTGGCATGAGGCTCTCTGGCCTTGGGTGTGCTATGCCTTTGGGTCAGGGACGGGTCCTCAGTCCCCTGAACTGAGACAGCTCCTGGGGGTCCTGCCCGTGGCAGGCTTGAATCCCAGGATTCCCATTCTTGGCCGCCAGAGGGCCCCCAAGGCTCACACAGGGCACCCTCCGGGGGGCCTCGGGAACCTGCTGGCCTTGGATGAGGACAGGCAGATGTGGGACGTGAGCCTGGGAGCAGGTGGGTTCTGGGAGCAGGGCCAGGATCTGCCACCCTGGAGGGCTGAGCGCCCAGCCTGCCTGGCCTGCAGAGGGCCAAGCCCTTCTGGGGACCCTCTGGGCAGAGTGCTCACCCTCCACCTGCACCCCTCCTAACAGGCAGCTCCTGGCACATTTCCACTGCCTCTCATGCGACCGCCCCTTGGAGACACCTCTGACCGGACAGTGAGTGCCCACGCCCGGCCCACCCGGCAGGGCCGTTCCTCCCCTGCTCCCGCTACCCCTCCTTTCCTTCTCAGTCCTGCCCCGGGGCCCAGCCTGGGTGGTCCAGAAGGTTCTGGAGGCAGGTGGAAGGTGGGGAGTAGGTGGTAGGTGGACTTGGGTGATGGGATTTCTCACACTCTGACCCACCCCTTTCCAGAATCATGCCCCTGACACCTGTGGGTCCGGGCCTGCCGGGGCACCGATCCATGCGCCCCTACACGGTGTTCGAGCTGGAGCAGGTCCGGCAGCAGAGCCGCAAGTACGGGCAGCGGGGTCCTGGGGCAGGGCCTTGGAACGGGAAGCCGGGGCACAGATGGCTGAGTGCAACAGAGGGCAGCTCTGGGGGACAGTGCGGAGGGCCTCCTCAGGGTTGGGACAGCGGGAGCCACTAAACTGATTTCTGAACTAGCTCCCAGCTCTTCCCCAGGCATGAGCATTGGAGGAGGACCTGTCGGGAGTTACGGTGGGACGTTAACAAGGGTAGCGGCTGAGAGCTCCTCTGCTTCCCGCCACCGGCCCATCCTTCAGCTGACTCAGCAACCTGGGGATGGGGGGAGGGGATGGAGGGGCGGGGCCGGCGTTGTTCAGCCTCAGGGTTGCTGGGGGTAGGGGGCTGCACAGGCCCTCCTCACCCCCTAGGGATGGGGTTCATGGGAAAGAGGACTTCAAACCTTCAAACTGCTCTTGGAGCCCTGGGGGTTCCAGGTATGCAGGGCCAGATGCCGGGGACTGGACAGGAGAGGCCAGCGGCTAAGTCGGCTCCTCCACCCCTGTGCACCCCTTGGCTCGTCTGTACTTTTCCACTGGAGGAAAACCTCTGGCATTTCATGGGACTCAGGGCTGGCTTGGCCCACACAGGACCCTTCACAAAAAGGGGCCTGAGGCCAAAGGAAGTGGCTCGCACAAGGGCGAGGCACAGAGTGGCTCCGGGGTCGTCCGATCCTGGGCCGACCCTGCCTCCCTCCTGCTCTGTAGCCTCAGGCTGGGCAATGCCTTCCCTCGGGGCGACCTGGCGCAGATGGAGCGGAGCGTCGGGCGCCTGCGCTCCATGCACTCCAAGATGCTGATGGACATCGAGAAGGTGCAGATCCACTTCGGGGGCTCCGTCAAGGCCAGCAGCCAGATGATCCGTGAGCTGCTGCAGGCCCAGTGCCTCAGTTCCCCCTGCTACAAACGGTAAGGGCGCAGGCGGGCCAGGGTCCGAGGGGCACGGACTGTGCTGACTGGGTGTGGCTTCTGCCCACCCATGGCCACGGGGACACACGCCTCACCTCGCTGCTGGCAAAAGCCCCAGGGAGACAAGGAAGCACGTGTGAGAGTGTGTATGTGTGTTGAGTGTGCGAGTGCACGTGTGTCAGTGTGTACGTGTGAGTGTATGTTATGTATGTGCGCGTGAGCGTGTGTGTGTGTTGTGTCGGGGTGTGCGAGCATATGAGTGTGCGTATGTGCTGTGTATGTGTCAGTGTGTGAGCATATGTGTGTATGTGTTCGTCAGTGTATGTGTGTATATGTGCGTGAGTGTACATGTGTGTCAGTCTGAGCATGTGTATGAGTGTGAGCATATGAGTGTGTGTGTGAGCGTGTATGTGTATTTGAGTGTGAGCAGGTGAGCTTGTGTGATGTGAGTGTATGTGTGAGCGTGTGTGTGTGTACATGAGTGTGTGCATGCGCGCATGAGTTTGTGTGTGTACGTACAAGCGTGTGATTGACAGTGTGTGAATATGTGTGGTCTTCAGGGTGGTCCAGCCTCAAGGTTGCTTGGCCCACCCACCCCCGTGTCCCAGTCCGCCCTGACTCCTGCAAACCCTGCAGAGAGCTGCCCCACTTCCCTCTGGCCGGCCCCACCATGGATGGGTCCCAGGTCACGTCCCTGGTGGCCTGCTCCTGATAATTCCAGTGTCCTCATCACAGGGTGCCAGATGACTACACCTACTCGACCGTGCCCCGGCGCTGCGGGGGCAGCCACACCCTCACCTACCCGTTCCGCCGCAGCCGCCTGCAGCACCTGTCCCAGGGCCTGTGTCCCACCGAGGAGATCCAGATTGCCATGAAGGTAGGGCCCTGCTGGGCGCCACCAGGGAGGAAGGCCCTGACATGGCTCCAGATTCCCAAGTCATTCCGGAGACACCACCGGAAGTCACCTCATGCAGCTCTCTGCCTTGAGGCAGTTTCTAATTCAGACCCAGTTAAAGCCTCAGGTTCTTATCCTTTGTGGGGGAGAATCCATCCTGGCTACCTCCCGACCCAACACTACCACCGGCCCTCAGAATGATGCCATTTCCACCTCCCTTCACTTTGTCTCTCTTCCGGGGTGCTGCCCAGACTCCCCCAGGAGGGTTCTGAGCACTGTTCGGTGCCAGAAGTCAGGAGACCGCAACGCTCCGCACCCAGCCTTCGTGGAGGCAGGGCCAGAGGGGAGGCTCTGTGTGCTCCAGTGGTAACGGGTGCATGTCCACCTCTGCAGCATGACGAGGTGGATATCTTGGGCCTGGACGGACATATTTACAAGGGACGGATGGACACAAGGCTGCCAGGCATCCCGACCAAAGACAGTGAGTGTCCAGGTAGCCCAGGGGCCCCTCAGTCTCCTTGCTTGGGTCCCACAGGGACGCTATTCCCTTGGTAGGCCTGGCACTTCTTTGGGCTACCGGCCCCTGGGTGCCTTCCTCCTCTACTTCCCTGACTCCAAACGTTCAGATCTGTCCCAGAGCCACCAGGTGAATGTCTGCAGGTGGAAGACAACTGTCCAGCCTCAGCCAACCGGCCAGGATGTGGTGGCCCCGTCTTTTCTTGCCAGCCCTCACCCTCGTGCAGCGCCACTGAGCTTTCCTGCCGCAGCCCCTGCCCACGGCACATCCTGGCCACGTCCCACCCACCCCTTCTTCAAGACTCAGTGCGATGCCCTCTCCTGAGCCCCCGCCACTTAGTGGACTCCTGTCCTCTGGATGCCCTCTTCCAGATGCCCACCCCCAAAGTGTGCTGTTTCTCACTTCCCACAGTGCATTGCAGCCACGAATGCTCCTTTGTAGTCACCTCCCCTCCTGAACTGGAAACCCCGGGTCAGAACTCAGCCACACCTGGCACAGAGACCGAATGAGTGATTGGATGGCCGGATGGGTGGGCGGCTGGGGCATATGAATGAATGAGGCATTGCTTCCAAGGAGCATAGCCACAAATCCAGACAAAAAGGGACCCCACCACAGCTGAGGCTGGCCGTGCCCAGCCCTGCAGCCCTCTCCCCACCTCATGTGTTTCCATGGAGCCCTCGTTTGGTGTCTCAGAACTGGTCCTTCCCTCCACCGCCCCCATCAGCCGCAGGGAGCTCAAGGCACAAGTCCAAGCAGTCCCGGCCCCACAGGCAGCAGTCCCTCAGCGACAGCAGCCAGCTGCCCTCTCGGCCTCAGAGTGCTCAGATGTTAGCCGGCAACAATTCAGGTAGCTTCCTTCTGGAGGGAGTGTTCTTCCAGGTGGCCTGGGGCAGAGCCAAGGCCTCCTTGCCCCGCTGGGCCCCCTTTCCTGCCCGTGCTGGTTTATACCTGTGTTTCCCTGGAGAGAAGGGCCCGGGAGCTGAAGGACGGGATGGGAGGAGAAAGAGAGAAAACCCCTAGTGACTGAGTGCTTGACATGCACCAGGTCTGTGGGGTAGATACTGTTGCTGCCCATTTCACAGAACAGGAACAGGAACAGGGACAGGGTCTGCCACCCACGTCTCTGGCTCCAAGGCCACATCCTTCCCCTGCTCACATGTGCTGACTCTCCTGGAGCTAGTGCTCCCAGGCTCTGCATGGTGGCTGGTGGGCATGGGGCCATGACCAGGTCTGGAAGGTCCCTAGGGTCCCTGATTCCCCTGCTCCAGGAGCTAAATCATGCCTGAAGGGGAGGGAGCTAAGGGCCCCAGGGCTCGGCCACACAAGGGCCTGGGGATCTTACAGGAGCCACTAGCCTGGAGCCAGGAAGCTGGATCGCTACCAAGTAACTTTGAGCAAGTCTCTCTCTCTCCAGACCTCAGTTTCCTCATCTGTCATCGAGGGGTTGCTGGCTTAGTGTTTCTTAGAGTTAGGGCCCCTCCATGAGGATCTAATAAAAGGTGCCAACCTTCCTCCTCTAAACAGTTAATGCTCCCAATTTGCAAATGCTTGCAGGAGGTTCGGGGTCCCCTGGAGCCCCCACACCAGGATAATGCAGACATTACCCTAGATCAGTGGCCCCCAAACTTTTTGGACACCAGGGACCAGTTTCATGGAAGACAATTTTTCCACGGACTGGCGGGCAGGAGGGATGGTTTCAGGATGACTCAAGTGCTTTAACATTTATTGTGCAGTCAAACCTCTTTGCTACTGATAACCTGTATTTGCTCCGCAGAGCTAGCATCACCGCCTCAGCTCCATCTCAGATCATCAGGCATTAGATGCTCATAAGGAGTGTGCACCCCAGACCTCTCGCACGCGCAGTTTACAGTCAGGTTCACGCTCCTATGAGAATCTAATGCAGCTGCTGATGTGACAGGAGGCGGAGCTTATGCAGCGACGCCAGCGATGGGGAGCAGCTGTAAATACAAACGAAGCTTTGCTTGCTCGCCTGTAGCTCACCTCCTGCTGTACGGCCAGCTCAGTTCCTAACATGGTCCAGTACCGGCCCGCAGTCTGGGGGTTGGGGACTGTGGCCCAGATGCTCTCCAGCATCCCTTCCACCCCAGCACTCAGTGAGGGCCTGTGGCTGAGGGAGGGGGACGCAGAAACAGCGTAAGTGGCAGTGGTTGGTGATGACACCTGTTTTCATCGTGGGCTCCTCACCATCCATGCAGTTTAGGAGCTGCACACACATGAGCCAATTTTAACCACACACCAACACTAAGAGGTAGGGACCATTGTTAGCCCTACTTACAGCTGAGAAAGCTGAAGCACAGAGAGGTTAAGATAATTGCCCTAGGTCACACAGCTAGGAGGTGGCAGAGCTGGAATTCAAAGCCAAGCCCTCTGCTCCCAGAGTCAGTGCTGGTAATTAAGGGGCTGGGATGGAGGGTTTCAGAGGTGGACAGTGACCACAGGACTGTCTCCCAGACCTGTTTTCTTGGGGATACTCAGCTCCCTTCCCCTAGTCACCCACTGTCTGCTCTAAGGGCATTTAAAATGTTATGGAAGCAGGAGCGAGGGAGATGATTGTCTTAGGGAAGATTCCTGCACCTGTGTGAATGTTGCCTAGTCCCCGTGTTAACAGAGGAAACATTACCAAAGAGGCAGACTCTTGGCCCCTGCGGGAGGGCTTGTTTACATATTTATTTTTCACTCACAAAGATATAAAGGGGCCTTACGTGTTTGCGTAGGATCTTGCACGGAGCACCCCAGCCCCGGCCGCTCCCCCCTCCAGTTTTATGCCCTGTCTCAGCCAGGCTAACGGGCTGCTCCTGACTTCCCTGGCTTTGGGCACGCTGGGGGCCCCTGGCAGGTGTGGGAGTTGAGGCAGAGCAACCTCCACCCCTCCCGTCTTACAGCGTCTACACGCCACAGGAAAGACAGACCCATCTCCTCTGAGGGGCGTCTCTCCCAGCCGGATATAGCCCACCCTCCCAGCCCCATGGAGATGGCAGACCTGCAGGGCAGCCCCCTGGGGCTGGAGATGCACATGGACGTGCCTCCAGGAGAGGGGATCGAGGAGCCCACCCGGGGGCCGCGGTCCACCACTGTTCACCGACCAGAGCGATAAATAAATGTTCAGGAAAAAGTTCAGGTTGGGCGAGGCTTCTCTGACAGTCCTGGCTCAGGAAGATGGAGGGAGAGGGAGGTGCCGGCTGCTGGCCGGGCAGCCAGCCCCCCGACGCGCCTCCAAACCACCCCCAGGTCCACTGAGCAGACCTCTTGGAGAGACGGTCTGGTCTGTAGCCTGAGGATTAAACCTACAGCCTCTATTCTCTGAGGGTGCTGGGGCTTCAGGAGGGCTGGGCATTGCACCCGAGGCAGGGAGGGCGACACAAGCCAGACCCCAGGCTCCGGGCCTGGCCCTGGGAACTGGCTGAGCCTGCTCTCACCCCAGCAGCTCTCTTGATCTTGGCTAGACCTGGGGTGCTGCTGCCTTCCCTGGCTCCTGCCCTGCCTTCTGGCCTGAAGGGCACCCTGCTTGCCGAGGCCCTCTGGGCAGGCTGGGGCCTGTGCTGTGGTTGTCGTGCTGCACCTTGGAGGTGAGGGTGGCAGCTGCCTGCTGCTCTCCCCGCTGTTGGCTCAGGGCAGCTCCTGGCACGGGGTCCCAGAGAAGCAATGTCACCAGCTGGAAGAAAATCCCTGCAGCCAGCCGGGAAGGTCTCTGTTTGCCACCCTCTACTGCTCAGCCTTGAGTGGGCTCGGGCCAGGGGTTGCCATGGCTAATGCCCACTCTCCCTGTTCCCTTCCTCCGCAGGGAGATAGAGCACAAAAGAGTGTCTTGCCAGGGGGATGGAGAGGTGGGACCAGCACTGGCCCAGAGGACTGTGACCTTGCCCTTGGCCTGTTTGGCTCCATGTGCTTATCTCCACACGAGCCCCCAAACCTGCAAGGACTCCCCGCTCCTCCAGCCCCACCCCCAGTCCCTTGTGCTAAAGGTCTTGGCCGGTGGGAGGGGACAGAGGAGTAGGGGTGGGCCTGAGCTCAGGCTGGTGCGGCAACAGCCAGGGACAAGCCCCACCACGGCTGCAGCCAGGACTGAGGAATCCCCTGACCTCCTGAGCTTGACTTCAGCCAGATCCTAGGGCCCCCCCTGAGGTGGGATAGCCACGCCCTACCAGGCCTGTAGAGCCCTGAAGTCAAAGCAGTTCTGTCTGCCCCAGAGGCTCCCACCCAGAGAAGGAAGTACCAGATCAAAGACGGGGCTGCCCCCACCTCCAGTTCCCATCTCCCCCCGACATGGGAAAGGGATGTCAAGGGCAAGAGGCCCGCTTTGCGGTGTAAAGGGGAAAGAGTGGCAGGAAACAGCCCAGAAACGGGTTTCTCACCCCTGACGTGGTGTGGGGTGCCGTGGGGGTGGCGGGGGCTCCTTCCTGATCTGCGGAGAGCCACTGACTCTTTAGGTAACAACATAATGCTCGTGGCTGGATGGGGAGGAGCCGCTTGGACAGTGGAGTCCTGGGTGGGCTCCCCATGCCCGTGCCCCTCTGTGCCCCTCTGTGCCCCTCTTGCACGCAGGAGGCAGAGCCAGGGCCGGCCCCTCCTCCACCCCAGCCGGCTCCTGTTTCTCTCGCTCAGGCCCCACCGTGGCTGCGAAATGTCAGAAGGTCGGCTCAGTTTCCCTGGTCTAGAAGCCAAATTCACCACCAGCTCGGCAGGGAGAAGCAGCCTAGCCCTCCTCACCCAGGCCTTGCCCCACACCCACAGAAGGGCCAGGAGTGACATTCCCAGAGCCAGCCAGGCCAACCCCCACCATGCCGCACCTGCCTGGGCACGGCCAGCGGGCTCTCTTGCCAGGCTGGGCCCCGCACCCGGGCAGACCCTAACCCAGGCCCCAGCAGCCTCTGGGGATGTCAGAGCATGACCACCCACGTGCTGAGGGGCTGCCCCTTGCAGCCTGGGAAAGCACAGGTGGGCAGGGGAAGGGGTGAGGGTGGGAGGAGTTTCAGGGGTTTCCAAGCAGGAAACAAAACTGAAAGGACAAACCCAGCTTCCAAGTACATGGGTATGTCACATGCAGAGGAGGCACAGAGCAGCCGGGTCCACGTCCTGCTCCACTGAAGGAGGGGCTGCCCCACCACCGAGTGTGAGAAGATACGAGAAGGCCCAGAAGCAGGATGGGGTGGCTGCAGGGCTGGGCCTGCTTAAGTTTCACTTCACTTTGGGCCTGAACCTCCAACCCCCAGTCCCAGTAGCACTCGGTCCCTCTCGGACCGCCACAGAGAATGAGACGCAGGAGGGCAGGGCAGGAGAGGCTGCCCAGAGCGTGTGGTTGTGCAGGCCAAAGCTCAGGGAGGGCTCAACATGTGGCCTGTCACCCACTCCTACAGCCAGGTGGCCGGGCTCCCCCCCACCCACCCAAGCACCTGTGCTAGGGGACAGTCTGAGAAAGGGGTGCTGGTCGGGAATTGCCAACCCTGCCCCATTCTAATGCCCAGAGGGCTGTGGGGAAGGGGAAGGGAAGCAAGTCCCTTCAGGGACCCACCATGTCTCATGGCTCTGACAGCTTCGGTTGACCTTTGGGACACGGCCACACAACAGGCCCACAGAGACACATGGCCCCGGAGGGAGCTGAGGGCAGGCGTGGATGTGGGCCAGCTGGAAGGTGCCCGTGAGTGCCTGTGGGGCCAGGCAGTGGGGCAGGTGGCATCAGGCCACCAGGTGAAAAGGGCAGCTCTCCCCACCGCAGATGGAAACGGCTTCCAGGGCTGAGCCCTGAGGGCCCTCCATGTGTGGGCTACACGGATAGGGGCCCAGAAGGAAAGAGTTACAGCAACCAACTCAGGACTCACCCCTGCCTCTCCCCACCCCAATCTGGATCCTGGCTGTGCCATTGGATCCCATGGTGTGAATGCCCCACATCACAAAACACCCTGCCCAGCCAAACAGCAATGGCACCCCACCCCAACCATAGCATGGCCAAGAGCCCCACTGTCCCTCTTCCCAAGGAGATGGGTTTTCCTACCAAGGCAAATAAAAGCACCACAAACCAGGGAAGTTAGAAAAGTCTCTTTAAATTTTTAAATTAAAATTTCACCCTGGTGAGTGAGGCAGGATTCTGACGTGGGAACTAACCCGCAGGATCTCCCCCAGGACCCTGGACGTGCAGCCTGAGGGGCAGGGTGCCCGTGGGACAGTCAAGTCCCCAATGGGCAGAGCCTGGCCTTTGACCCAAGCCGGCTCTTCAGTGCCCTATCAGCCCTGCACAACCAGCTGCAGACAGGGGTGACAACCAGCAATCGGGGGTGATGGAAAGGAGACGGGGAGGACCCCTGGGTCCAGAACCCCCCGGACTGGCAATGGGGAGAGCCTGTGAAGCTTCAGGCCCTCCTGCAGCTGCTGTTGGGCTGCCCCCAGGCCTGGAGCGGTGAGGTCCTCTTCCTGGTACCAGAAGGCGTGACTTCTGAAAGGAGGCAGCTGACAGAAAATCCTTCCATCTGGCTTTGAAGCACACCCCTGCCCCACAAGACTGGGGCAAGGCTGGGGCGGAGGAAGCGGTGCTGGCCCAAGAGAAGGGCTATCTTGGCCCCTCCCCTCTGACCCCAGCACCCAAGTGTGCCCCATTCTCACATACATTAGTTATATTTATATATTCATATATATTATAGTTATATATTAAAAAGAGGAAAAACCTTGCCTGAAGAGAAACTCCTGAAGGACCCAAGTGGCCCAGGAAGTTTACTGTCCCCCCCACCCACAAAAATTCTTTTATAAAATCTTCCAGTGCGATCTTCAGGAAACCCTCTGCCCTCCCCAGCCCCCCTCCCTGGCCCTCCTGTGTCTCCACGACCCTGGACTGCCCCCAGCTCCAGCCCAGCGCCTGGAAGCACCCAGTCTCATCTCTGGCCATCCACGGCCGCCATGGCTTTCTGCTGGGCGCCCCCCTGCTGCGCTCCGGGGGGCCATGTGGGCTGCGGGCAGTGGAGGCGGTGGAAGGTGGTGGGGGAGGAGGGTGGGAGCCAGGGCGCCTGGTGGCCAGGGGGGGACGAGGCCCAGAAGTGGCTGAAGTTTGCAGGGGGGGAGCAGGCCCCGGCCGTCATGGGGCTGTTGCTGCTCTGCAGGCCCTCGGAAGCTCGAAGCTTGGAGAACATGGCCAGCGCGTCGGGGAAGTTGGGTGGCGTGGCAGGTGTGTTGCTGGGAGTGCACATCTGCTGGGAGAGAACACAGGTGTGGGGAGGGCCGCTCGCCAGGGTTCCAGAGCCTTCCAGGTGGGGCTCACCCAGCTCGGCCCTTCCCTTACTCCCATTTTTCAGGCCATAAGCAGCTCCAACAAGACAAATGTACCCCTGTCCTGAGCCAATCGAAACAAAAAGGACAAAACCCAACGACTTTATCAAAACCAAGAGCATTTCACGATGCCTGGTAATGACCCCAAGGAGTACGCAAAGTCAACAGTCAATTCCAACCCGAAGCTCAGGTGTCAGACTGAAGTGAGAGCAGAGGGAGCAGGGCAGGACAGTGTGCTCAGCACCTCCCCGGGTGGGGAGACCAGCTGGCTCCCACCACAATCGTCCTGACACGTTCCCAGTTTGTCGCTCAAGGGAGAGCAGCCAAATCGAGGGTCCCCTCCTGTGCCAGCCATGGGAAAGCTACGCTGTCTCGGTGTGTGGGCTCACTCCACATGACTAGGGCCACCAGGCCCTGCAGCCTTTGACCCCCTTACTTCTCACAGTGATGCTTGGTAGTTTCAGGTATTCTCTCCATATTACAAATGAGGAAACTGAGGCCCAGAAGTCAAGTCACTTGCCCAAAAATGCACCCCTAGCAGTGCAAGTTAAGAAGATAAATTCCCAGGCTCCTAGGTCTGCAGGGTCCAGCTCTTAACTGCCACCTGGACCACACTAGGTGGCATGTGCAAAGTCAAGCACAGTTTGCTCTGGGCTCCCTGAGGGCAGAGCCCAAGGATTTCTGTTTCCCACATCTGCAGCCTAGGCCCCATGCCCTTGGCCAGAGGCTGGCAGTTTCTCAGTCGGTCCAGCCCCTCAGCCCCCTTCCTGGGACTCCCACATCTGCTGTCTTCTGCCACTACCTTACGGAGCCCCTCACTGGGGCCGGGGGCAAGAGCACACAGAGAACAAGACCTACACAAAACTGGTTCGGACCTCAAAGCTGCTTTTTCCTTTCCCAGGAAGCCATAGGAGTTCTTTGAATTTCTCCTAATTTTAGCAACACTGGCCCCTCCCCCAGGCACAGAAGTGGGGGGAGCAAAGACTTCACCATAAAGGAGGGAGCTTTCACAGCTCTGTAGTTAAACCCAAGCCAGAAGCAAGTGGGGGACACACCTGGGAGGGGGACAGCAGCCAGCCCTGTTCACTTAGGTCTGTACCACATCAGCCCCTGGGGGGCTCTGACCAGTCTTCCTAAGGGCCTGGCCCCACCCAGACCTTTTCCCTCCTCCCTTTGCTATTCCCTGCCCCACCCCCCAGGGCTGACTTCTCGGCAGCAGGAAACAATGAATGGGGGGTGGGGGCCAATTGCATCACACCATCGTGACCGACTTCCCCAGATCTCCAAAGCCAGTGAGGCTTGTCTCCTCAACGAGCCACCAGAGAACAGCCTCCGTGGCTAACAGGCCTGGGCCAGCCTGCCAGCGTGAGCCTGGGCAAGTTCCTGAACCTCTGAAGCTTCTCGCTGCTTTCACAGAATCAAGGGTTTGGACCAGAGTGCTAAAGCCCCGTGCTCCAGCTCTCAAATGAACCCAGTGTCCACTGCCACTAGCCAGTGCCCTCTGGCTTCCAGTCTGGAGTGCCTTTCTCCCCTTCTGGGCCCCTCCAAATAGACTCAGGAACCTTCCTTATCTGGGAAGCTTCCTCCAACTGTGGGAATCTACAGTAATCAATCATTTATCAGGACAATTATCTATCAGTAACTCAGGCCTTGGGGTCACTTCTGCCATTGCCATTTTGCTATTTCTGGTCTCCGGTGTTTTTAACTTTTTCCTTTGATTTATTGTGTCTAAAAAAATTGCCAACTCTGAGAGCAAGCATGGTGTTTTCCACTGTGCTGATAAAGTGCTCAATACTTGTGCACTGATGGATACATTGATTATAATGTTACAAAACCTGCCACCTCCCTTGAGGGAAGCTTCCAAAGGGGACTGCAATCCCCCTGGGGTTTGTAGACAAGGGGCAACAGTAACTAGACAGGATGCCAGTACCAGCTCTTCCCAGGGAGCCTCCCCGTGCCCAGCCCCCAAGAATGGCTGCTGGAACAGCCACAGCTGGCAGGAGCAAACCTCAAGGCTTTTGAGAGGAGATGGCAGGGAGCTCCCAGGCTCAAGTGCAAGGTGGGAGCTGGAGATTTCCCACAGTGGATGCAGGGTGGGTGTCTCTGGGGTTACTAAGAGCCCCTGAGGCCAGCACCATTCTCCCATCACACTCCAAATGCCATTTTTGTTTGATTTATAACCAGCATGAGCCACTGCAAGAGACAAGCTAGTTAAAAAGGTCAAGACAGACCCTTCTCTACTTGTCCTTTGTGACTAAATGAAAACAGGGAGCCAAGAACAAGACACAACAGAGGAACCATTTGCAGGCTCCGCTCTGGAGGGAGCCATGGGCAAGGACACCAAGTGTTAAAAATGCCAAAAATGTACTCCAGAAGCCACAACAGATCTGGGGAATAATGTTTTACAGTCCCTACCACTGAGCCCAGCCCCTCCTCCAGAGCCGGCTAATAGGTAACTAGGGGGGTGGGGTGAAGCAGGGATGTCCTGGGCCTCAAGAAAGCAGGGTAGGCCATGGCCAGGAGGGCAAAGGCTTGGGCCTGGGGATAAGCCGGAAACGAGAAGAAAGCAAACCTTGATCTGAGGCCGTATGTATCCGAACATACTGAGATTGAACGCAAATTCTCGGCCTTATCTTGGGTCAAAATCCGTGTGTCCTCCGTGCTTGGGGTATGTCTTTTTCCGGGCTTCCCAGTCCCCTTGGGCTTTAGAAGGGCGAACATACCTTTGTGGGTAGAGCCCAGCTTCCTGAGCCACAGTGGATTTATGCCTTTCCTGTTCCCTGTAGAGCTGGGTGTGTGTGTGCGGAGGGGGGAGGGGGCTGCCACTCAACAACAAGGGGAGCTCCCACAAACACAAACACCCCAACTCCCTGGCCGCCAGCCCTTCAATCGGGCTCCCCAGTTGCCTAAATGCCTGGTTATCATCCGAGTCCCCTCCCCCTCGCCAGCCACTAGGGTCTCCCAGCCCCCGAGCCCCTGGCTTGTCCTCTGGCCATCTCCCTCTGCCTCCCACTCCCCAACTTTGGCGCACCTTCCCCCAGGAAACTGAGCCAGGCACAAGGCCTCGGGCCAAGAGGCAGCAGCCCAGGAGGCGGGCCACAAAGTTCGAGGAGCCAGCGCCGGCCTGGGAGCCGCTCTTTCCTGGAAGACATTTTGGCTCTTTGTTTACATTCGCGGCGCGGCGCTCCCCGGCAACATGGCTGTCACCGCCGGGGCTGACAGCGGCCCCGGCCCGCGCCCCTCGGCCCCGGCCCGGCCCCGCGCCCGCCGGCCCTGCTCCGGAGCCCTCCGCCCCTCCGATGACACTTACCATCTGGTGGTGGTGGTGACTGTTGGGAATGTTGGTCTCCTGGAAAAACGTGCTCAGGGCGGTCTGCGGACAAACACGGCGGCGGAGCGGCGGTGAGCCAGGCCCGGGCCCAGCGGAGCGCAGGAGACCCACCAGCCGGCCTCCCCGCCGGGCTGCACCCCGTCTCTGCGCCCGGCCCCCGGCCCCGACCACCGGGCCCCAAGTGCAGGGGGTGCCGGCCCTGGTCCCACGCGACACCCACTCGCGGGCGCGGACCGCCTGACCGGCCGACGCGAACAGAGCTCCCCGCCCCGCCGCGGCCCGGCACCCGGCCCGCGGCCCCCGCCGGGGCGGGCGCGTCCGATGGGGCGGCCCGCACGCACCTCGAACTGCCAGTGGGCCGCCTGCAGCAGCTGCTTCGCCTGGTCGGCCGCGCAGCCCGCGGTCAGAACGAACTGGTTGATCATGACCTGGTGCCGTAGCTCGTCCGTGTTCACCGACATGGCGCGACGCGGCGATCGGCGGGCGCGGGGGCCGGCCGCCCGGGGCTCGCGCTCGGCCGCCGCTCCGCCGCTCGGCCGCCGCCGGCGAATGTTGTGGTCCGGCGCCCGCGGCCGGCCGACACCACAAACAACAGCGCGGGGCGGGGCCGCTGTCCCAACGTTCGGGGGCCGCGAGCCGCCGCCGCTGATTGGCCGGCGCGCCGCTCCGCCAGCGCCCGGCTCCCGGACCGACGTTCGATTCGAATCCTGCGACCTGCCGGGCCGCACTGTTTCTCTTTCGGCCTGGCCGCGCCCATTGGTGGAACTTGGCTCCGTGGGGCTCCCGGGCATTGGCCGGCCGCTGTGTTTTGGCTCATCCGGCCTCGTGGTTGGCCGCGGCCGGGAGTTCGGGGCGGGGCCTCGCGCGCTGATTGGCCTCCCGGGGTCCTGTTTGAACTCAACTTGAAAACCTTGAGTGCCTGCTGATTGGCCGAGGCCCTCTGTTTGCTGTTGTAGGCTTGGGGGTGGTGCGGCCAAGTTCATTCATTACTTCATTCAAACTGAACATGCTCAGCTGGAAAAGCAAGACAGAGTGGCTTTGACTCACTTCCTCTGAAAGATGTGGTCATCTCGAGAAACAGAATGATCAAAATAGAAAACAGACAGAGCCTTTGCAGCTGCTCAAGTCTCAAAAGCATTTAATTTTTTTAATAACTTTCAAGTAGTCCCATTTTTTGAAATCTTTTATTGAAATATAAGACACATAAGGAAAGTACGGATGTCACAGGTACTGCTCGCTGACTTTTCACAAAGTGGACAGCCCCGAGATCAATTAACAGAACATTACCTGCACCCCAAGAACCTCCTCCCTACCATCTTCTAATCACTACCCACCCCCAAGGATCCAGCAGTCTTTTCCTAGGTTTTAAACCAAAGACTTTGCTCTCTGGAGATGTAAGCCAATATTAACGTACAAGGAAAAAAGTGAGACTTTCTTAGTGACTGATATCCCAAGATGAGTTGTTTTTTTTCCCCCCCCCAGACAGGGTCGGGCTGGAGTGCAGCAGCATGATCATAGCTCACTGCAGCCACCAACTCCTGGGCTCAAGGGATCTTCCTGCCTCAGTCTCCCAAGTAGCTGGGACTGTTAGTGAACGCTCGGCCACGTGGTCCTCGAGGCTGCATCAGAAGAAAGAGAATAAGTGGTTTGTGGATGAGGAAAGAGAAGTTTTCTTACTTTGCAGGCAAAGGAGGAGGATGGAGACTCTGGTCTGAAATGCCATCGTCCCAATAATAAGCAGAAATGCAGAGCTTTTAAAGGATAGGTTCTCAGCTTCAGGCAATTACTATTCAACTACAGTTGATGATTCTGATCTCCCACCTCTGCTCCTCTACCCCGACCTCCCTTTACCAGGTCCTCGGCTGAGCCATTACTTTAGCACAAATAATAAAAGACTTACCCTGTCCCTCCCAACCACTGGTCTGAGGCAGGGATGTAGGTTTTAGTTCTCAGAAAGGAGTGGAGGATGTTTTAAAAAAACAAAAAATATTTTTTGCTATTTTCTCAGGCCATTCCGTCTGTTACATATTCCCCACTCTCAATATTTCCTTCCCATATCTATGGGAGGAGGGTGACTACTCTGTTACAATACTAGCTCTCAACAGTAGCCCTTTAAAATCATTCATAGGCCGGGCGTGGTGGCTCACGCCTGTAATCCTAGCACTCTGGGAGGCTGAGGCAGGCGGATTGTTTGAGTTCAGGAGTTTGAAACCAGCCTGAGCAAGAGCGAGACCCCGTCTCTACTAAAAATAGAAAGAAATTAATTGGACAACTAAAAATATATAGAAAAAAAAATTAGCCGGGCATGGTGGCGCATGCCTGTAGTCCCAGCTACCTGGGAGGCTGAGGCAGGAGGATCGCTTGAGCCCAGGAGTTTGAGGTTGCCGTGAGCTGGGCTGACGCCACGGCACTCTAGCCCGGGCAACACCGTGAGACTCTGTCTCAAAAAAAGAAAAAAAAAAATCATTCATAAATGCTAAATTTCCACCTTCTGGATTAGGATTTGACCTTCAGGGCTGTGTTTAGGACTTGCGGGGGTAAGAACTAGGAGATTGGGGAAGGGGCAGAAGAGGTTAGGGAGGTAAATATTGTTAGGGATTCACTGTTAAGAGAACAGAAAGAGAGATCCAGAAAACATACTAAGTGTTTTTTTTTATCTGAGCTACTAATTACCAAATATATTTTAACTAGTTAAGGGTCTTCAGAACAGAAAGAGGCTAATAGTAAGAAAGCAAGCCATGGTTCTGTTTTGACTTTGCCTAAAGTGGATTTAACTCATCATCTAAGAAAACTTGTCTATATATATTTTTAAGTATATAAATAAGGGAAAGGTTACAACTAATGCTTATGTACTGTATGTATGTATGTAGCCTTAGGCACTATAATGAGTTAATTCCACTTGGTTAGTCTTTTTGTTTGCTTATTTATTTATTTTGAAGGGGTAGGAGTCAGCTTTTTCCTGTGCATGGGCTGAGACCCAGAGTGTGACCAGAAAGTGCAGTACAGCTTGCAGCCCTTCCCTTCCAGTAATCGCACGGTGAAAACAAAAGTGAGCAGCCGTTGGCTTAACATTGCCAGGGAGCTCAGGCCACAAGCAGCCCCAGAACAAGGAAGTACTGTCATTGTGGAGCGCCAGGTTTTCACAAGTACATACAGGTGTCAAACATGCCAGGGCCATGAGTAGTAGGGTCTACGCTGGGCAGAGACATTTCTGGCTGCAGTAGAACATCCCCCATGACCCCCTAGGTCTTAACTAAGAAGTTCTCAAGGAAGACAAGGGTCCCAAATTACCAAACCTGTTATTTCCTAGATATCAAGGCAGTTTATCCAGAAGGTTTGTTTAAAGTTTACCGTTTTTAGGACACAGCTGTGAGCACCTGAATGAGGCAGGGAGGGCCAGGCCCCCAGGCCAGAGGGACAGGGTTCTGGTTATCTTCTGTAGGTGTAAGGTCACTCTGGGAACAGGGAAGACAACAGAGCCTGAGATTTGTGGTCCTGAGAGGTGGAAGTGCTTAATCAATACTTTGGCTTCTGAGAATCTAGTTGGAGATGAATAGTTGGAAACGTGGGAGTGCCCCCCTCCTGGGAGCGTAGGGAGGATGAATGAGGTCATATTTGTAGAGGGCTTTGAGCTACTGGGATGAAAGCGACTTCCTAAGTGCAAGGTATTATTAACTGAAGGTATTATTTTAATCGGAGAGGACAATATATGGCAGGTGAAACAGAGCAATAAAAACGTGGACACTAATAACAAATAAAACGCCGCAGCCTTAGAAAGAACCAAATCCTTGTTGCATCAGTGGTCTAGGCTACAGAGCGAGCAGCGATGCAGCAACTGAGAAGAGAAACTATCTTAGCCAGTATTTCCTCGGTGCCCAGATAACAAGGGTGTTGTGAATGCAAGTCATCCAGTCAGCCCTGAAACCAGCACCCACTAGCTGGACCCTAAGAAACAGTTGCCACTTACCAAGCACTTCCTGTGAGCCAGGCCCCTAAGAGTTTGATGTCTATGAACTCATTTTAATCCTCCCAACAATCCAGAATCCCATTTCACAGGTGGGGCAGCGGAAGAACAGAGGAGGGGAGGAGTTACCCTGAGGTCACATAGTAGTAAGTGGTGGAGTAAGGCAGTGGTTAACTGCTACACCCACTACCTCCCTTAATGCTTAAGTCGTCACCTCAGTGGAACTCACAAGGGGCCCCTTTCCACACAAGAGCTATCAAGGGCTCTGAGATTTCCAGTGGCGATGCTTGAAATGAGCGAGCCCCCAGTGGGGAAAGAACGGCACCAGCTGTCCTGGGAGAAGATGGGGAGTGGTGGAGAACTGGCCTTCCTAAACCCTGTTACTGCAGCACATCATTCGATTCCTATTCCCTTTTTCCTCCTTTCCACCCTTTACTCCCCTAAATAAACAGACCCAACAAAGCCGAGAGAGGGAGCTTGAGGGCTCTGGGAATTCCCAATAGGCCCGAGGCTCAGAGAGTGCTGGAACCTACTCAAGGTCAGGCAACACCCTCCCTGCCCCCGCCCCCCACGATTTGTAGAGGCACTGGGATTAGATCCAGGTTTTGTTGATCCAAAAGCTCATTTCCTTCCTCCCTCCCTTCCTTTCTTTCCTTCCTTCCTTCCTCTAATTTTTATTTCTTGTTTTCTTACTGTTGCTTGAAGATGCCAGGACAAAAGGACAAGGTGGCCAGGAGAGGCAGGAAGATACTGTGAGAAGGACAGCGGGAATGGGAGAGGATGCAGCAGACAAACTACAAACGAGCAGCACCAAGGTGGGGGCAGCTGGGTTAGGCTGGACGCATGGCTCCCCGAAGGCGAAGGCTCAGGCTCAGGAGGGGGAGGGATGGCTTCTTTTCCCTTTTGTGGACCTCTAATGCTATGGCTACTCTTTGTTTAACACAACCTGTTTTTTGCTGCTATTTTTCATTGCAAATTTATGCTCTTTCTACTATATGGTTGGTTAAGTAGACTTTGCCACTTTTAAAGCATTATTTTTGTTGTTGTCTCTTGCTTCAAAGAGGAAGGAGGCTTAGGGCAGAGGGGCTTCCTCTACTCCAGGCAAAGCCCAGTCCTCCCAGGTGATGGTAGCAGCCCTGTCTCTTGAGGCCATACTAAGAACCCAACTCTGTGCTAAATCCTTACTTGAATTACCTCACATAACACAAGCACCCAACGAGGTGGGGCTGTGCATGACCCCAGTTAACCAATGAGCAAAGCAAGGAGGTGAGAGTGGTGAGGGGATTTGCCCAAGGTCACTCAGCTAGCTCAGCGTGGGGCTGAGGTCTGAGCCCAGGCACCTGGTGTCTGCTTCCAGGGCAGCCTGTCTTAAATATCACGTTTTACTTTCAGGCCCTGCTCACTCCCCGGAATCCCCCTTAGCTCTCCCTCAATGGTACTGAAAAGACACAAAAGCTTATCTGTGTTGTTGGAAGCAGCAGGAAGGTCAAAGCCAATCCCCCAGTGATGAATTCATTGCTGGTTTATACCAGATTACATTTTTCACCAAATGTCACCTGTCCCTCAAGGGACAAAGGCCACACCACTCCCAGCACAGTTAATGGCATTTTCCAAAAGCAGTACTCTGGCTGGTAAGTACGCTCTGTTCCGTACCTGCCAGCCCAGTGATAAGGTGGCCCTGCCTCCTGTTGCTAGGTGTGTCTTATGGGAGGTGAGTCCCTGGCGATCCTTTTAAAGGGACACTTGGCCAGAGACAGGAGGTTGCCTCTCTGCTAAGGGAGGGACGAAGGGAGGGCAGAGTAAAAGCCTTCTAAGGAGGGTCCTCCTTCTCAGGGCTCCCAACCACTCTCTCTGGGTGGGACAGGTATTTACCGGCCTGGAGCAGGCCACTCTAGCTTTGCACCTTGTGTCCAAAACACAGGAGGCCTATTAGTTTGGCAACCACCAACTTCAAGGTATGAGGCAGTCTTCCCACCTGACTCACCTTATTTTTTAATTTGGGAAATATAAACCAAAACTATAGGCACAATTGAAAGAATAATAAGCAAACACCCATGTACACAACACAGAACTGAATAAGTCCAAGACCAGGACCTTAGAAGCCGCTTGAATGACGCTTCCCAGATGCAGATCCTCTTCAAATTTCCATCAATCATTCCCTTGCTTTTCTTTGTCATTTGATCCTATAGGTATGTCTTCTGGAACAATGCACTGTGGGTATGACAGATTGATTCTATTGTGTAAGTGACCCAGTCCACTCCCCACTCAACTCTGCGGGGGGGGGGGGGGGGGGGAGGGGGGAGAGGTGTGCTCAATAGAGTCTCTTACCAACTAGCAATCCTAGGTCGTAGGAAATGGTCCGAGAAGGCTCGTTAGGACAGGGAAAACAAGTGGGGAAGGATCAGTGTAGACAGAAAGGAGAAGAAAGGGAATTTTTGGAAGAAGGAACAGCAAACCAAAGCGAGTTTACAGCAAGGCCCATGGGGCATCTGTTGGGAGATGGGGTTGGAGAGGCTTTGAGCCTGTGCAGACAAGGGTTGCAACAGTCATGCTCTGGGCAGTCGGGGATGTGGGTCAGGCTCATTTCCTTTATCCTTCATCCACGCCCAGCACACGCCGTCAAGTTGGCCCAGAGAGTCGGCAAATTCATCAGGTTAGGCTAAGCTATGCTGAGGTAACATACAATCCTACCCTTTTACTTCTCACCCATATAAAGGTTGTTGCTGTGACTTAAGAAAAACTGCCCTCTGGGCAGTGACTTAATGACATAATGATCCAGACTGTGGAATCTTTCACCCTCTTGTAGCTCTAAGTTGGCAAACTGTAGCCCTCAGGCTCCCACCAGTTTTTTGTAAATAGTTTTTTTTGTTTTTTTTTTTGAGACAGAGTCTCACTCTGTTGCTCAGGCTAGAGTGAGTGCTGTGGCGTCTGCCTAGCTCACAGCAACCTCAAACTCCTGGGCTCAAGCAATCCAACTGCCTCAGCCTCCCGAGTAGCTGGGACTACAGACATGTGCCACCATGCCCGGCTAATTTTTTCTATATAGATTTTTAGTTGTCCAAATAATTTCTTTCTATTTTTAGTAGAGATGGGGTCTCGCTCTTGCTCAGGCTGGTCTCGAACTCCTGACCTTGAGCAATCCACCCGCCTTGGCCTCCCAGAGTGCTAGGATTACAGGCATGAGCCACAGCGCCCGGCCTGTAAATAGTTTTATTGATGCCTGTGGAAAGGACCCCCCCCAAAAGTTTTATTGGAACACAGCTATACTTATTTATGTATTGTCTATGACTATTTTTGTGCTACAACAGAGTTGAGTAGTTCCAATACGAACCACAAAGCTGAGAATATTTCCTATCTGGCCCTTTGTACCATACGGAACATTCCAGCAGACAATGAAAGGGCTGGAGAGTTGAGCATTGGCAATTAAATGCTGTAACCTGGAAGTACAGTCAGATACAGTATGAGGACTTTTAGGTGAATGACAGACCTCTGTATGAGGGTGGTCCCATAAGATTATAATACCTTATTTTTACTGTTCCTTTTCCATGTTTACATACACACATACTTATCATTGTGTTACAATTGCCTACAGTATTCAGGACAGTAACACGGTGTATGGGTTTGTAGCCCGGAAGCAACAGGCTGTCACGTACGTATAGCCTAGGCGTGTGCCAGGCTGCACCATCTAGGTTTGCGTAAGTACGCTTCGATGTTCACACGATGACAGAGTCACCTAATGACACGTTTCTCAGAACATGTCCCCATCCTTAAGTGACTCATGACTGTAATATAAACTTTGTTCAGGGTTCACTGTGCAGAAGAATCACGTGGCCTTTCCTATCTTGAAGGGGGCGGCAGAAGTGATCGTCTGCATGCCCGGAAGTAGAGGACCAGGTGCAGGTGAGCCTCAGTAACCCCTGTCCATCTGCCCAGGCTGTGGGGGGATGACAATGAACCTATTTTCTCTTGCTTATCTGTAAATCCCGGAGTCAGAGAAGAAATTTAAATGGACTAGGACTCCGCAGAAAGAAGAGAAATGGTAAAAGAAGTCTGGAGTTTCAGATGAGATAACGCTTGAGGTTTCAGAAATTTTCAGCAACACAGGAAGCCAGGGTAGGGTGAAAAAAAAAAAGAGAGAGAGAAACAAGTCCTGGAAGAGAAGAGTTTGTTTAAAATAAAGTCCCCAGTCATTTTGCAGGAGAGGGCCCCTTCTCCTTCAGAAACAAGGCACCTTCGAGGCAAATGACATACAAGTGCTATTTCCTGACCCCCAAGAGCCCAAGCCACACTGATCATTCTTTGTGCCAAGGATGAAGTGCTGTTAATAAACGTGGCCAGCATTCTGCTTTAAGAGGAAGGAAGTATTTACAGAGCACGAGAACACTGGGTTGTACACAACAGAATGGGAAACCACCGGAATGTGCCCTATCACCAACAATATCCGGGCCATGCTCTCCATGCCCAACATGCCCCGGGGCCTGGGAGCAGTCAGAGAAAATCCTGTGTCCTGCCCTCAGGGAGCTTCCAGACCAGAGGTGACCCACTGACCAGGTTGCATGGCGAACCCAGTCATCAGAAGGGATGGGCAACAAGACAGAGCGTGTCTCCAGTCCTGAAGGCAGGCGGTCAGGGAAGCACAGGGCTCTGGCAGCATTTAGAGGAGGGCAGGTTACTCACCTGCCAGAGCTCTTGGAGGGAAGTTTTAAGGCCAAAAAGGACTGCCATAGTTAAGGGTTTCTCCGAGCACATTGAGAAAATGGTCCTAAAGCAGACAAAGAGACAATCTAGAAGGAAGTGGGTGGGGCAAGGAAGAAAGATGAGACATGGAGAGGGGCAACGGTACAACCATGGAGAAGGCCCATGCATTGTCCATCATCACTGGCACCACCCAGAGAGAACGCTCCACTGGCTTGGGGGCCAGCAGGCTGGCACTCACACAGGCTTTCCCCATGGAGGCTGGTGGGACAGGCGATCTACAGGTAAGACCTCGGACTTTGGGCTTGGATGAACTTTGGGCAAGTTCCTGCTCCCTGTGCCTAGTCAGCTTCCTCATCTGGAAAATGGGAACTATAATAATACTTATCTCTTAGGGTTGTTTTGAAAATTAAATGAGATAAAGCATTCAAGAGTGCTTGGACAGAGTCATTGCTCAAAAGTGATTATTCCTTTTTTTTTTTTTTTTGAGACAAGGTCTCACTCTGTCGCCCTGGCTAGAGTGCAGTGGTGTCACCATAGCTCACTGCAACCTCAAACTCCTGGGTTCAAGCAATCCTCCTGCCTCAGCCTCCCAAGTAGCTGGGACTACAGGCGTGCACCACCACACCCAGCTAATTTTTCTATTTTTTGTAGAAACAGGGTCTCGCTCTTGCTCAGGCTGGTCTCGAACTCCTGACCTCAAGCACTCCTCCTGCCTCGGCTTCCCAGAGTGCTGGAATTACAGGCATGAGCCACTGGGCCGGCCTTGAAAGTGATTATTCTTAATACATACCTAAATAGTCATTTATTAGTAAGCACTTACTATGCTGGAAGCAATGGGCCTACCCCTTCGGAGAGATTAGAAGAAACATAAGACTGTGTTCTGGTAAACTGGCTCTGGGGAGTGAGAGAAAGCCCTGATTTGTAGCATTTAATGGTTTCTGTGGTGTAAATACTCCCATTATGGCCAATTTCAAGCTACCAAGTTTAACACTTGGCTGGCAGAATTCCTAAACAATCAGCTCTGGACAGCAGGCCCTGACTCAGTGAACTTTCTCTGTAGTGAGCAAATGGCACACAAGTGCGATTGGCAAGGGCAGACAACCTCCACACACACCAGCAGTCCACAGATGGCGGGTCCAGGCGGCGGGAGTATGCCAATAGGGGTCCCGTTTGCTTCTGGTGCAGTGACGTGGGTTGCCGCGCTTCAGTGAGAAGGAAGGGGCCTGGCCATCTTCTTCTCTGGCCCTTTAGCAGCCACCATCCATATGATAGGGGACATGTGTTCCTGGCATTTTGAGTTCTATCTGGCATGGAAAGATGATGTCTCCGGAAATCCCAACTCCTGGGCTCTACCTGCAGCTGGTAGGGCATGGACCTCAGTTTCCTCATCTGCACGATTAAGACAGGGTCTCAAATACATATCCTGGCTACCAAAATCCTTTAAATATGACTTAAAAATTATTTTTTTTTGGCATCTAATCACTTTATACATTTTTTTTTTTTATGGCAGGTGAGTTGTTACACACTCCTTAATGGATTCTGACTTCCACGGCCACTGTCCTGCTTATACTCTTTTTTTTTAATTTAAAAAAGTTAGCATTTATTGAGCGCCTTCTGTGTGCTAGGAACTGTGCTAGGGCTTCACATATTTTGTCTAATTTACTGTTCAAACAGCTTTTAGATATTCTCATGTTCATTTATGGATGAGGAAGCTTAGGCTCAGAGAGGTCAATGAACTTTCCCAGATGCACAGCCAATAATGGATGAGCTGGGTTTTGAACCTTGTTCTGTTTGACTTCAGAGCCTTATAAAGTTGTATCCATGGATTCAACTAACCATGGATAGAAAATGTTTGGAAAAAAAACAATAAAAAATAACAATACATGCTGAGGTGGGAGGATCACTTGAGCTCAGGAGTTTGTAACCAGCCTGAGCAAGAGCGAGACCCCATCTCTAATAAAAACAGAAAGAAATTAGCTGAACAACTAAAAATATATATAGAAAAAATTAGCCGGGCATGGTGGCGCATGCCTGTAGTTCCAGCTACTCAGGATGCTGAGGCAGAAGGATTGTTTGAGCCCAGCAATTTGAGGTTGCTGTGAGCTAGGCTGATGCCACGGCACTCTAGCCTGGGTAACAGAGTAAGTCTCTGTCTCAAAAAATAAATAAATAAATAACAATACAACCAAAACCCTAATACAGTTTAACAACTATTTTTATAGCATTTACATTGTATTAGGTATTTTAAGTAATCTAGAGATGATCTAAAGTATTTGGGAGGATGTGCATAGGTTACGTGCAAATGCTATGCTATTTTGTATCAGGGACTTGAGCATCCAAGGATTTTGTTACCTGTGGAGTCCCGGAGCTAATCCCCTCACAGATGCAGAAGGACAACTGTATATGCCTTTTGTCTTTGAGGTCGGGGTCATCCTGTGGACGAGTACTGAGTCATATGGAAAATAATTCGTGCAATAGAAATGAGACAGAGGAACCCCCCTGCAGTTCTCAAAGCCAGCTTCATGGAAGAGGTAGGATTTCGGCTGAGTGTAAGTCACCTTGGCAGACAGGAACGGGAAGGGCCCACGTGGAAGGGTTTTCGTGAACAAAGACATGAACAAGAATGATAAGCTGCATTCTGGGTACAAGCAGGGGTTTGATGGGAAGCAGAGGGAGGAAAGGGCACGGGGACCAAGTGTCTTCTGTAAGGTAGTAGGGAGCCACTCAAGGTATGTGGGCAAGACAGTAACATGACAACTGCAT
Organism: Indri indri; assembly: GCA_004363605.1. Lineage (NCBI taxonomy): Eukaryota > Metazoa > Chordata > Mammalia > Primates > Indriidae > Indri > Indri indri. Next base: position 32,744 of record RJWJ010012361.1, read on the forward strand.
GTTGGTAAAGCTAACCTAAGAATAATTTTTAGAATGGATGAGAGGTGGGAAGACCAGGAGGTAGGTAAAACAGAGAGGAAGCTAATGAAATTGCCAGACCTCTTTTCAAACAGGTTTCATCTTGGAATATAACAGGCAACAGTATACAACTAAGCAAGATAATAAATACACACCTCATGGTGCATAAAAAAGAATCTAAGCCTTCCAATAGTTTACTGTGAGAACCACAACAGTGAATGGCATTTCTGTTTATTACTTTGCCAGGCTCAACACATAGTCTTTGAAGTGCCCTAATAGGATAGTAGGTATCACTTAAATAAACAACTGATTAGCTCAGGAATAAATGTGTCATTGAAAATAAACTGCTGGTCTGTTTGGGCTTTAGCTCACCTTCAGCTGGGACACACTATGAGTACACATCTGCAGCTTATAACCCACTTGCTAAGAATCTGATCCCCTAAGCCCAACGGCCACTCTCATTTTTCTTTTCTCAGCAGCTCTCTGGGTCCTGTGCCTGGGAGGAGTTACGTGAACACTTGATAGGCTCTCGTTCTGCCGCCCTCGCCTTACCTCCAGTTTCAGAGGAGTATAGGGAGGAGGAGGGAGTCTCCAGCCCAGAGGAGCTCTGTGGTTTTCTTATTTCGACTTGAGCACAGTTGGCACTGTTATTGTAACAGCTGAACACCCACATGCGCTTGTGTTGGCTTTCTGAGCTTTTTCCTTGAGTCGGCTTGTCCTCTTATACCAGCCCTAGGAGACAGCTCACCCTGCAAATAAAAGAAAGAAAGAAAGAAAACCAGTAGCACCTGCTTCCCACAGCAAGAACCAATGCACAGGGAGCCAAGGGTTCCTGGGTTCTGAGCCATCGCTGCCACTTATAGGGCCTTGGGCAAGCCACTTCGCCCATCCAGGTGGCAGCTGCCTCACCTGTCAGGTGAGGGGGCTGCACTTTTTCGGTTCCTTTCAAATCTGATGAAGCAGCCAGAACAGGAATTTTCAAGAAACTCTGGGAGAAGGGAGAAAATTTGTTCTCATTTTCTTCTTTTGATCGTCTAAGTAAGCGCAATTGAGTATTTGCTTTGTTAAAGAAAGGTTTGGGGCTGTCACCACATTCTGCTTTCTCTAGGTAGCAAGAGACAGATGCCAGGCTTTGTTCCTGTCTGGTCTGTTTCCCAGAGAAGGGCAGCAGGGCCAGCTGGGTCGATACTGGGCTGGCTTGTTAGTGGCACATTCTTTTCACATTGACTTTCCCATGCAAGATGTGCAGCCCAGGTGGGACAAGCTCAAAACTAAAAGAAGGGCAGGGCCAATGAGGAGGAAAATGCAGGCGAGTGGACATACAGAAATGAGCTCACAGGATCTGGTATTTAATAGGAACAAAAAATAGAATGGACTCTCCTAATTGCTTTACACTAGTCCTTCAGCAGGAATAATGCCTCAGCACCTCCCCCCGCATCTCTCCAAATGCCAGATGGCTGGGCACAGGCTGGAACCAGGGTGAGGCAGGCAGGACACCTGAGAGTGAGGTCTCCTTGAAGTTGACCCCCAGGGCACCTTACTCACCTCCCCCAAGCCCCACCACACTGGGCCACTGATGTTAACATTGTCTTTCATTTTGGTCTTAACTTGAAAAGTAGATTAAGAAGCTGCAAACCCAATTGAAGTTTGCAGCCATGTGAACCGGTCTCCTTTGTTAGCAGCCCACAGCTGAGGACGAAATTAACAAGGAAGAATTCACATTTAGCAAGAAGCAAAAATATGAAAGCTCAATTGCAGGTTTCCTAATGGACAAGGTTATTTTCCTCAACAGAGAGAGGGCCTTAGGTTGCCAGAGGAAGTGTCTGCAGGGTCCTGAAGCATGTGGGATCAGACCCCTCTGATGGTATTATCCTAGCCTGCTGATCAGGAGCAGAATGTGAAATTCTCTGCCGGTGGTTTTGGCTTCAGTCCATCGAAGCCATATGCCAAGGACTGAAAGAGGGATCCGGCCTGTATGTTGCTGACTGGGCCCTATCTTTTGGAGAGACCCTCCGCTTGTTCAGAACAGCCAGGACTCTACTCTTCCTGTCCCCACAGCAGGGGCTTGTCTTAGCTCCTTCAGGTCACCTGAGGCATCAGTTTGCCTCCCTCACCCTACTGCCTCGGGAATGCTGTGTTGCAGGGCCCAGTCTCTCAGCTTCCACCTGCAGGCGCTCTCACGCCTTCCTACTGTAAGGATCCGTGCTAATGTTGAAATGAGTGCATGTGTTACAAGAGAAGAAAAGACACATCTGGGCTGAAACCAGGACAACCAAAATGAACAAAATTAAAAGCTCAAAGGGACAGCTAGCTAACCCAGGAATTACTTGTTCTACCCTTCGTATTTCTCCCTGAGACCCAAGATTGAGAAGAAGGGCTCGAACCTGATAAACTACTTGGCTTTTACCCCACTGCCTTCCACGGATGTTCAGAGGAAACCCCTGAGACCCTTGAATGCCGAGTTCTCTGCTGGGATTCTCTCAAGGGCTGCATCTACGGCTGTGGAAATGGAGAGGATGCTGCCAGGCTATTTACACAAAGGAAGCATGGTATTTGCATGTAATTTCCCTGTGCACACTGTGCAACCCTTCCCTAGACCGTTTTTTCAAAGTAAAAAGCATTTTTATGGGTCTCTTGACAGCAGTCACTTCTGGATTTTTCCTCTTTTCTGTGCTGTCTTCTCCCTCAGGCACTGTCCCTGGCCCAGATCTCTGGCAAGTGAACCAAGAGGAGCCAAGGAAGAACCAGAGAGGAATGCAGGACTCAGCCCCTGCAGAGATGGCTGCTCCAAGGGCTGAGCTCCTTATCTTGCCTTTGTCCTGGGTGCTGGCTGAGGTTCTTTTTCCAAAACTGTAACATTAGGTGATTACATAGTAGACTATGGAACTCTAACTCAATTAATTCACAGAAAGTCTCTCTTTTATTTTTTATTATTTTTATTATTTTATTTTGAGAAAGAGTCTCACTCTGTTGCCTTTGCTAGAGTGCACCGAGCCAGCCAACACTTCTTTTTAAAATGAGTCTGGGCCGGGCGTGGTGGCTCATGCCTGTAATCCTAGCACTCTGGGAGGCCGAGGAGGGATTATTGCTTGAGCTCAGGAGTTCAAGACCATCCTGAGCAAGAGTGAGACCCCCGTCTCTACTAAAAAAGCAGAAAGAAATTTGGCCAGGCAACTGAAAATAGAAAAAATTAGCCGGGTGTAATGGTGTACGCCTGTAGTCCCAGCTACTTGGGAGGCTGAGGCAGGAGGATTGCTTGAACCCAGGAGTTGGAGGTTGCTGTGAGCTAAGCTGATGCTTCGGCACTCTACCGGGCAACAGAGCAAGACTCCGTCTCAAAAAAAAAAAATAATAATAATAATAAAATAAAATAAAACGAGTCTGATTCACTTCATCTTTGCAATAGCCAGTGGGGGATGGGCTATTTTCAGAGAAGGAAACTGAGACACAGATTCCAAAGGTTTAGTCCAAAGTTACGCAACTACTTAGGGTCTTGATTTGTCCAATTCAAAGTCTAGTGCTCTTTCTCTGCCTCAGTTTCTTCAACTGTAAGATGGGGGAGTTAATAGCATGTACCCGGCAGGGGTGCTGAGAGGGTTAAATGCTTTAACGTGTTAAGTGTTTAAAACAAGGCTTGGCACATACATAAAGAGTGTTCAATAAATGTCCAATAATACCATTGTAATATGCCTTGTTTTTCTTTATTATTCCAAGCACTGGACTCATGATTCCTTTGTGGAAGGAGGAGCCGACTTCTAGGCTTGAGGAGTGTTATTCAAGTTGGGGGATGAACCCATTTCCCAGGTTCAGAGCAGGCCGAGGTAGGACCACAACAGATTCCTTGTAAGCAACAGGACTGAACTGCCTGCCTGAGCCACATCCCTGCCTGGCACTGGCTAAGAAGAGGAAACTCTTGGACAGAGATAAACCCATAAAGGGGAGGGATGACATCTTTACAAAATGCTGCGGGCAGGAAGAACAAAGGCTTCTGAACAGTGCCCAAGATTATAAAGCAACATTTTACTCTGTGACATGGTGAAGGCCTTCTATTTTGAGGCGGTTCTAGATTTTTCATGACTTGTATTTTACCTTTACCCACCAATTACAAGGTAGGACCTGTGTGTGGTGAAAGGAGTATGGAGGAGGACACCAGTTCCCTCCCAAAGGCACGTCTGAAAGCCTTCTAGTGGCTAGGACCAGGGGCTGGAGGGAGAGCACTGAACTCCGCCAGGGAGCCCAGGTGCTTGGGAGAGGCTGCCTGGGGCAGGGACTTGCCCTGTAGCTCGAGCCCTCCTCCACATCAGCCAATATATACAACAGGGGTGGGTTCCTGCCATCCTGGGACACTGAAGAAACCAAGGCAAGTGTGCATAGGTACCTTTAGCACCAGGTCTTCTGGCTGCTGCTGAAAGAGGGTGATGAACAATGCAAAATATAATCGGGAAAGAGCTAGCCTCTATAAAATAGCTTTACAAACCTAATCCAGGGAACTGGAATCCAGGGAACACCCCAAACTGAACGTTGTTGCAAAGTTGTGCAAGTCATGTTCCAGCACTTGAAATTGTTGCTGATCTGTCTCCTCTCTCAGAAATAAACACCAGACCCATAAAGAAAATAAAAGGTTTAAAACACAAATGTCTGTAATTAAGCTTTGGAATGACGTCTTCTGCCTGCCCATTTCCCACTGTTGTGTGTTTTTATGTAGAGGAGCCCCCGGTTCTGCCTGGCCCGATTTCCTTTCCCCTGCGTTGACTCTCTTGGCAGGCAGGCCGCACGCTGGCCTTTTCAAAGTTTCCAGGGCACCGTTTCCAAGGTACCGGCAGAGGATGAATGTCTCGGTCTAATGTTGAACTGATGCTCTCCTAACTTCAGGGCCACACGAGCGGTCCAAGGGAGCCATAAACAGCACGCATAGAGTTCGGAGCGCGTTGCGATGACCTACGTGACAGGGAAGGCGACTCTTCCTAGCCGGTCACCAGCATTAATTATTTAGTCTTACTGACTCCTGGGAGAGCACTTGGGACTCGGAAGCTGGGGGCTCGAGAGATGGTAACGCCCCCCGGAACTGCTCTGCCTCGAGGGGCCGTGGGGCGCCCCCTCCGCGCCGCGCTGTGCGGGGTTCCGACGGTGGACGACTGCAGATGCTGAGCGTGTGGGGCCCGGGCCGGCGTCCTCCGGGCCGGGAAGCTGCGAGGGCGGGGACTGCACGCGGTCAGGGGTCTGGGACAATGGCGAGCGAGCTCCGGGCCGCCACGGCGGTCCGCGGGATGGGGCGGCTTCCTGCTCCAGGAGAGGTAACCCGAGCCCGGAGAACCAGACGCGGGGGCGACGCTTCCTCGGCCCGGCGCATCCCCGCCTCGCGGTCCGCGCAGTCCGGCCCCCGCCCCGCCACGAGCCCCTGGACAGTCTCCGCGCCCGCTACGGCCGCCGCTCGCCGCGCGAGGCCCGCGCCGCTCGCCCCTGAGGCAGCTCGCCGCCCATTGGCTGGCCCCGCGCGGGCGCTCCCGCCCCGCCTCGCCATTGGCCGGGGCCGCCGCTGTCCCCGCGCGCGAGCCACAGCTGACATCACGCGGCCTGAGGCGGCGGCGGCGCCCCCGGCCCAGCCCCGCAGCCCCTCGACAGAGGTGCCGCCGCGGTGCCCGGCGGAGGATGGTGCGCGGCGCGCCGGGGGCTCCCCGCCGCCAGAGCCGCAGCGCCGCAGCGGAGCCGGTCGCGGCGGGCAGCCGACCCCCGCACGGGGCGCGGGCCGGGCGGCCGCGGTGAGGTGCGGAGGGCGACGCGGGCGCCAGAGCCGGGCCGGGCGCCGCAGCCGCAGCGGCCATGGGGGCCCTGACGAGCCGGCAGCACGCGGGCGTGGAGGAGGTGGACATCCCGTCCAATTCCGTGTACCGCTACCCGCCCAAGTCCGGTGAGGGCCGGGCGGGTGCCGGCTGGGAGCAGGGGGAGGAGAGACGTGGGGGCTCCGGGTCGGGATGCTCCCGAGCGGGGACCCCGCGGGCCCTCAGGGACCCGGTGGTCGCGGCCGCTGGAAACGACCTTCGAGCGTGGAAGGTCTTCGGGGAGGCTGAGGTCCCCCCGCCCCAGGCGACTTAGCGCGGGGGGCTGCCTCAGGAGCCTGGCGGGTCACCGAGGTCACAGAGCCCCTCCACTTGAGGACGTGAGCAGCCTCCGTTGTAATCTGCCCTGTGACAGGGACGTGTGCCCGGCGGCGGGGACTGCGGGCTCCTGACGAGCGGGGCTGCAGCGTCGCAGGGGGGTCGGCGCCCGGCCCGGACCAGGCTGGCCGGACCGCAGAGCCTGCTGGCCTCGCAGGGGCTGGGAGCGCAGGGGACGCGGTCTTGGCCTGTGTAACAGGCACCTGGCACAGGTGCTGTCCCTGGGCTTCCGCATCCAGGCCTCTGGAAAGGTTAGAATTAGGTTTCTCCTGGAAAAGCTCCCATTGCCTCCTGGAGGGTGGAGGCCGAACGTGCGTTTGCAATGCGGGTGCTTTTCCAGAGGCTATTAGAGGAAAAAAAGAAGTGTTTTTATTAGAAATGTTTGCAAATCTGAGTATCAGAGTCACTGTATGTCCCTTTGCTTGAGTAGCCGGCAAGCCTGGTTTTTGGAATTGGGATAGCTCTGGAACAGGGCAGAGGTATTTAATACGTACAGAAGTATGTTTTCAGAGAGAATCATTCCTTCACTTAGAAAGATAAGTGTCTCCATCCTCTGGGTTGTGGCATTGGTATTGGAGGTGGAGGAGGATTTTGACAGCAAAGGAAAGAGTCACAAGAAGGGAGTTCAGTTGATTGAGCACGGGCCAATTTGAACTGCTGGTGCATTACCCAGCTATCAGCTCTTTATTTTTAATTGCTATTCTCGAGACTTCTGGGGCCGATGGCTACAACCTTCTCTTTGGCTTAGGACCTGATGGTGATTTTGGTGATCTTGGAGTGAGGTGTCAGAATTGGAGCAGAGCCATTCTCATTTTGGTAGAATAAAGACATGCTAATGAGATGAGCTGTTTCTCAGCAGTGTGTCCAGTTTCTGCCAGGTGAAAGCAGGGGCCAGACAATGAACCTGCATCCCTGCAGAGCGTCTGCCAGCGTGTGTTTCTCACTGCTTTTGTGCCAAAGAATGAATCTTTGCAGAGATGACTATGATTAAGAGCTGTTTTAGAAAGGTCTAAGGTAAAGCTGTGGATCATAAGTATTTTTAAAAAGTGCTTGATAATTATAACTACATGAAGCCAGTACTAAAGAAAGCATGCATTTTGTTTTTTAATAGACAAAAATATAGAGCTGTGTTTGTGTAATTTTTTTTCTTAAATCACTCAGCTTTTATTGATCAGAATGTGGAGCATGTTTTGCTGAGCTTGGATTTTCAGTGGCATTTGCTGTCTCAGGAGAATATTCACCCCTCCTTCACATATGGGAATTAACATAGGTAAATCTCTGAGAGGCTGCTCCCCGAAGGATGTAAGTACAAGTACATCTTGACTGATGATGATAAAAGGATAATGGGCCAAACTAAAACTTACCTTAACTAACACATTCAATACTTATAGTTTTAAATAATCCTCCCTACCGGTCTTTTAAAAGCTTTACCTAATTGTAATTCACTTTTAATCAGAAGTTGTATATGAGAGAAATCTTTACAGCAAGTGGACCAAATTATTTATGTTGAAGGTAAAACACAGAAAGTAGAAACCGAACATCCGTGTCCTGTCAGCGAACCCTTGTGTATTTGAAAACTTGTGTGAGCTTGCATATATGCTGTAGACTAGAGAGGCATTTCCCACCATTCATCTGATCTTTAAATTGACCTGGCTCTTTATGGAATTATGGTATTTTAGTTCTGAAAGGAACCTTCAAGGGAATTTGGCCCAGACCCATTCATTTCACCAGTAAGAAAACAGAAACCCAGAGAAATGAATTGGTATGGCCAAGGTCACCTAGCAAATTAGTGCTCTTCTTGCTATACTATCTGCCTGTGCCTTTCACAAGGAATTGAGTTTTGAGCCTGTATTGGATGATTTGTGGAATGGAGGCCATTCTGTGTCAGAACTGAAAGAAAACTCAGAGGCCTGTCCCTGTTGAGGAATCAGCCTGGGTTAATTTTGAGAAGCCTCCTTATCCTGGGTACCGATAGTGGAACAAAGCAAATAGCAGAGTCAGCTTTCTCCAGGTAATTGGTGGAACATATCTTGTAGTCTAGGTGCTGAGCTGAGATCACCCTCTGGCTCAATGGAAAGTCACTAAAACTGTATTGCCTGTGGAGCAGTTGTTTCAGGAAGAAACGCCATCACCTGTCCCTGTAATGATGGGCACAACGCCTAGCAGAAGTTGCTTTTCTTTTTTTGGCATTTTTAATGGAATTTTTAGTTTTGTATGCACGTTGAAATTGAGCCATATAAAAACTATCAAGAATGATTGATTTCATATTGGGACTTGGGTTTGTAGCTTTTTTCTTTTTTTAGAAACAGGGCCATTCTCTGTTGCCCAGGCTGGAGTGCAGTGGCGCTGGTGGAGCTCACTGCAGCCTCGAACTCCTGGGCTCAAGTGATCTGAGTAGCTGGGACTACAGGTGTGCACCACCATGCCCAGGTAATTTTTTTATTTTTTGTAGAGACGGGTGTCTCGCTATGTTGCCCAGGCTGGCCTCAAACTCCTGGCTTCAAGCAGTCCTCAAGCGATCCTCCCACCTTGGCCTCCTAAAGCTCTAGGATTACAGGTGTTAACAACTGTGCCTGGCCCTTTTTCCTTTTTTTTTTTTTTAAATAGAGGTAGGTAGAAATAAAATAGCCTAAATTATTAGGAATTATTGTTTTTTTTTCTTTTTTCTTTCAGGGTATTACGAGGGTACAAACATTAAGGTTACACTTTATGTCTTTGCCTCACCCAAGCAAGGGTTAGGGGCATGCCCTTCTGCCCTGCAATGCTCCCCATGTCCTTTACTTGTGGGTTTACCTCCCCCATCCCCCTAATCCCTGGAGAATATTTCTGCCATGTGAGCACCCTAGTTGGAATTATTTTTTGTGTGTAACTAATATAGTAATATGGGCCAACGTTTAAAAGAGAAAAAAGGCGTACAGTGAAAGTCTTGCTCTCGCTGCTGTCATCCAGCCACCCAGTTTGCCTTCCTCCTCATAAACCTCCCATCCCTGTGTCACCACTTTCGGTTTCTTTGGAATTCTTCTGGAGTTTCCCATGTAAATACAAGCGTAGCATGCTATTTAGACTGTTCTACACCTTGTTCTTTTCACTTTCAGAGATATTGGAGATCATTTTATGTTGTCTCATATTTGAGAGTTTCTTTGTTCTTTTTAAACAACTGTATTATATTCCTGTGTACACATCCCATCATGTTTTTATGTAGTTTCGTACTGATAAACATTTGTGAGCTTTTTTTCAGTATTTTACTATTGCAAACAATGTAGCAATGAGTAATGTTATGCATATGTTCTTAGGTGATTTTTAGCTTTGTTAATGCACGAATATTAATCATTTAAGTAACAAAGTTCGGTGGGAGTTAGTTTTTGTATAGCATTCTGCATTAGCAGAGAAAGCAAGTTAGAGCACTATTATGCTGCATTTAGTTGTGCCTTTGTAATGTTTGAGCTAGAGAGGCTGTAGAAGCTTTTAATCCTTCTTTAAGATCTTTGCTTCTTTAAAAGTCTATGGTCATTGTTTAGCAAAGGTATGACTTTGCTGAAGTGGTTGTTTTCAATTCATAAAAGCCCATCTTTTCACAGGTGTATCCACATTGATAAAAGCCTGTTTTCTCTATCCAGGAAGAAATAGGCATA